>CAUYRH010065936.1:0-27330 GCA_963574655.1 Perodicticus potto | reverse complement strand
GGAGACACCAAGGCACAGGTGTCTCCTCAGCAGTTGTCCAGCCTTTTTGGCTATTGGAGCCTCTGGTGGGCGTTGTAGGTCCCCCTCCTTGCCTGTCATCCAGCCCGCTGGCTCTTCAGCTGGCTGCCGCAGCACCAGCACCACCAAGGAAGAGGTGGGCCTGTCTTAATTTTCTATTTTTACTAGAGATGGGATCTCACTCTTGGTCAGGCTGGTCTTGAACTCTTTGGCTCAAGCAATCCTCCTGCCTCAGGTTCCCAAACTGCTAGGATTATAGGCCTACGCCGCCACACCCAATCACAAATATTCTTATAACAAGGAGACAGAAAGAACCGAGTTAAATGAAGATGAGGTCGGAAAGGAAAGATGGTAAGATGCTAACTTTGAAGATGGAGAAAGGGGCTATGAGCCAAGGTGGCGGCCTCGAGAAGCTGGAGAAAGCAAGGAAACAGGCTCTCTGCAGAGCACCCAGGAGAATGCAGTCTCAAGCAGCGGTTTCACACTGCTGACCGATAGCTTTAGGTTTTAGCCAAATTTTTGTGGCAGTTTATTAAGCAGCAATTGAAAAATATGAAACCAATACAGATTTAGGTACCTTGAAAGATGGTACTGCTGTAATAAACACCTACAGATGGAGAATTGGCTTTGGAATTGGGACATGGGCAGAGACTAGAACAATTTTGAGGAGCATTGATAGAGAAAGCCTACATTAGACTCTCTTGAATACATAGTCGGTAGAATAGATGTTAAAGAATCTGCTGATGAGGAAAGTGAAGAGCAAGATAGAGGAAACCTTTATTGGCTTAGGAAGTACCTATAGTGTCATAAACAGGCTGTTGTTGGAAATATGGACCTGAAAGGCACCCCTGGTGAGGCTTCTGAAGGAAATGAGGACCATCTTATTTAAAACTGGAGGAAAGTTTATCCTTGTTATGTAGCAGCAAAATACTTAGCTAGTTATGTCCTATAAGCTATGAAGAATATAGAACTTGTAAACAATGAATTTGAATATCTAACTGAGAAGATTTCCAAGCAAAGTGTTGAGAATTGTGGGCTGGTTTCTTCTTGCTGCCTATTACCAAATGTGAGAGGGATAAATTAAGGGAAGAACTGTTAAGCAAAAAAGGAAACAGCACCTGATGATTTGGGAAATTTTCTGACAATTCGGATTGCAAAACACATTTAAAACTAGGCGATTCACTATCAGGACAGCATGCTCTGGAAAGAAAGCCAAGACTATGGCTGGACAACCTCTTGCTGGTTCCTGGGAAGGATTAAAATTTTGGTCAGAGTATTCAATCACAAAGGTGACTCTTTGAACAGATGAGGCATGTGATTTATGAATTTCCTCAACCATCTCAGCAGAAGCTGGGAACAGAGATGGATTATCCAGGAAATATCTATGGAGGAGCCACCTATCTAATGAATTCCCAAGCTATACACAGGAGAACTGTTTAGTTCTTAAGGATGTTATACCAGCAGAAACACTGCCAGGCAGGAAACAAGCTAATAAAACTGCAAACATGTGCTACCTTTTAAGAAGAAGAAAGAATGACTCCAAGGACAGAGGGCAGAGTTCTGACCCATCGACAATAATTCCTAGACACTGAAACTTAGTAGAATTTGCCCAGTTAGATTTTGAAATTGTTTAGGATTAGTGACTTTTTTTTTATCCTTCCATTTTCTCCCTTTTTTGTATTTTGGGGACGGATAACTTGTTTTCTAGTTCTGTGGGTTCATGAATGGAGAGGAATTCTGTCCCAGGGTGAATTATACCAAGAGCTTCACTGATATCTCATCTGAATGATTTAAATAAGGAGACGTGGGGCTTTTGAACTGGGAAGACTTAGAAGGGATTGGAAACTTGAAGGGGTGTTGTAATGAGTTGAGACTTTGGGGAACCTTGGGATGGGTGAATATATTTTGCATGTGGGGTGAGTATGAATTGTGAGGGGCCAGACAGCACGCCACAGTAAGCTAAACAGTATCGCCCCCGGAGATGTTCACGTCCAAATCCATAAAACCTATAATTTTATGATTATGTTACCTTACATGGCGAAAGGGATTTTGCAGATGTGATTCAATTAAGGATCTTGGCATTTCCTTGAATTGTTTGAATGGACTTAATATAATCACAAGGATCCTTATAAGAGGGAGGCAGGAGAATAAGATTAGACAAAGAAGGTGTAAGGACAGAAGCAGAGGTTAGAGAGGAAAGACGATGCCACCGTGCTGGCTTTGAAGATGGAGAAAGGGGCCATAGCATGTAGGTGATTTCCAGAATCTAGGGAAGGCAAGGAAGCAGATTCTCCCCTCCACCCTCCAGAATTGTGAGATAGTAAATCTGCATCGTTTTAAGCCACTAAAGTTGTATTAATTTGTTACAGCAGCAATATAACAGATTTCCTTGACATTGACAATTTTGGAATTAAAGAGAATAGTAGGCACGTTTGCCTAGTTTAGGAAGGGTGGAAACTGATTTTAAATTTTGGCTGGCTTATACACCACAGTGCGTGTGAGAAAAGAGGTTATGCCTTTAAGAAAAACTGGATTGTTTAACTTTTTGTTTTTAGCTTTGACATTTGCAGTTTCTCAACTTGGTAAGGAAACCTGTCAAGATTTTGGTGCATCATAAAAAATAAAGTTTAGCAATTCTGCACAAATGGTGGTTTTTTTAATTTTTAAAACATTGACGACGTGATGGATGATACTTTTCTTTGTTATAATATGTTGCTAACTTTGATCAAATATACTTTGATGTTTCTGGCTGTATTTTTTCCCTCCAGAAAAACCTAGATTTAAAATATGTTTATTTTGTTCTAGGCAACTTGTTTTAAATGTAATTTCCTAGGGACGAGGCAAGAGGCACAGTTGACAGTTGAATCCCTAAAATCTTTGGTTGTGTTATTGTGACTCACAGTGAACATTTCACATTTACACATGCTTTGTCGTATTTGACGGTTGGAGCAGAGAAACAAGAAATGAAAAAATTGAGGTGGTGTGTGTGTGTGTGTGTGTGTGCACGCGTTGCAGTTTTCTGGGGTAAAAACCACACATCGTCTCTTTAACTGGGTCCAAGTGGCATTTAGTAGAATTTATTAATGCTATTCCACAGTAATAGCTAACCAAGTTGTTTTAACTTGTTTTGAAGTCTCAACTCTGAATGGCAGTTTGGCCCAGTTTAAACTTTTAACAGAGTAATTTCCCTATTCCTGTGAAACACACATATGTTAGTACAAATAAGATACTTGACAGACTCGCACATCAGACTATACAGAAGGGGAGATCTCTGTGATTAACATTAGGTAGTTTTGTAATCAACATAGGTCGCAAGAGAGGTTCTTGTTTCTGTAAATATATAGATACATATTTTTAAATTAGCATTAGGGTAGTTATTAGAGCTATCCATAAATATTCCCGTTCTCTTCTTTCTAAGCACACAGTAGAATTACATTTTCTCTACTCTCTTCTATTTAGGTGGTCCTATGACATGCTTTGGTCAAGTAAATATGAGCATTTAACCTTTGCTCAACTCCAGCCACAGTGTTCACTAAAGCACATGTTGACACGGGGCCTCCATTAGCCTGAGTCCCTGCAGCCCGTGCTGGGGGTTATTTTTACTGCAGCATAACCTACCCTGTCCTACCTGATAATAAGCATCTTGAACAAAAATTAAATATGGTTCTTCCAAATTAGTTGATTCTCTGCATGTGCATGAATTAATTATTTGAAAATTTTGGGGATGTATTATCTTTCTGAAGCATCTTTCACTTTTAATTCCCAGTGGAATTGGCTCGGTGCCTATGGCTCAACTGGCTAAGGCACCAGCCACGTACACCTGAGCTGGCGGGTTCGAATCCAGCCCGGGCCCGCCAAACAACAATGACCGCTGCAACCAAAAAACTACTGGGCGTTGTGTCGGGCGTCTGTAGTCCCAGCTACTTGGGAAGCGGAGGCAGGAGACTCACTTGAGCCCAGGAATTCGAGGTTGCTGTGAGCTGTAAAGCCACAGCACTCTATCCAGGGTGGCAGCCTGAAGCTCTGTCTCAAAAAAAAAAAAAAATTCCCAGTGGAATTTAATAAGATTATATAGCATATTTCCTTTGATTACCAACATGGTGACTTTGTGACTTTGTTCTAAATTTGTTAGTTACAACTCTGTTTACTGTTTAAAGATTATTTTCCAACTTACCTTGAGAAGCAACTTTGTGAAAAATACAAGGTGCTTTAAAATTGATTCCTACTTCATTTTGACTCCATATAAAGTAAGATACATGGCTGTATTTTAATTTCTAGAAAAAGAACTTCCAAAAAGATGAAATTTTACATGCCAACTTCATCAACTGTAACCAGGGCATTGGAACCAGGAGCATTCACGTGGGTTAAAGTCATTTATTTCCAAGATTTAGATCCCAGAAAGACAGGGAGATCATTCTCAAAACCTGCCTTACTTTGAGTTCAGAGTTCTTATACCCTTCTTAAAGGTTGTTATTTTTAGCCGTACATCATCCAGCCCTCTAATCTCTAGCTATAGGACTCTTTGTCACGTTTCTAATCTATTCGTGTTCCATCTGTTGTGTTTTTCTTCAGGCCCAAGTCATGATGGCCTTCTTGGCATCAGAACCAGAGGACTGGTGATCTAACGAGTTAGATCATTAAGTAACTCTCACAGCTAGGGGGTGGGGTTGAGGCTGTTTGTCCTCTTACACTACTATATATAACATAATACTAATAATCCCATGAGTCTCCGTAGACAGGTAGTTGTAATGGAAATGCTGACTTCAGGTAATTGTAATGTTAGCAGTGGTCCAAGTTGTTGAATCTGACAGCTTGCGTCTTTCCGTCTGTAAATATGCAGAAATCCTGATAGAACGAAGGTGGCTCATCTGATTCACCATCGTTCAGGAAATAAAACATAAAATTCCTTTGTATTTGAAGAAGACAGGGCCCTACCTCATGTTGATACCACTTAAGAAATCAAATACAAGGGCAGCGCCTGTGGCTCAGCAAGTAGGGCGCCAGCCCCATGTACCGAGGATAGCAGGTTCAAACCCGGCACCAGCCAAACTGCATCAAAAAATAGCTGGGCGTTGTGGCGGGCGCCTGTAGTCCCAGCTACTCGGGAGGCTGAGGCAAGAGAATCGCCTAAGCCCAGGAGCTGGAGGTTGCTGTGAGCTGTGACTCTACAGCACTCTACTGAGGGTGACAAGGTGAGACTCTGTCTCTACAAAAAAAAAAAAAAAAGACGAAGAAAGAAATCAAATGAGATTGTTTTCTTTTTTGTGTGTGTTTTTTGGCCGGGGCTGGGTTTGAACCCACCACCTCGGCATATGGGGCCAGTGCCCTACTCCTTTGAGCCACAGGTGCCGCCCGAGATTGTTTTCTTAGAGACTATATCCTATGGGTTACTCCCCAAAAACGGGAATAATTTACCTTATTTATTATATAGCCACATGCGATCCTATTTTTAAAATGTATTTGTATTCACGCCAATCTCCTGATTTTAGTTTTGAAAAGTATTTTCTTTTTCTAGTTTTCTGAAGTGCAGTGGTTCAGACACACACACGTGCACAGACATGGTCTGTGTGCAGGGGCAAACTCTTTGCAAGTTTCTGTTCAGTATTTTGTATCTCCTCTCTGTGTAGAACCCTCATTAGCAGAGGAGCTATTAGGAAAAGGAGCTATTCCTCTAATCCCCACTACTCTCTAGGCCTCCAGCTCCCTGCATCCATTTGGGATCTCTGTATAATACAGAACTTTCGACTGCTAGGCCCAGAAAAAGAAAATGAGACTCCTCCCCAGATTCGCAAACTAGAACCAGTTTGAAAAGGGAACCTCATAGGGCTATGGTCCTCTCAGACTAAGTGATACAAAAAGGGCAAAGAAGTGATAGGAGAAAAGAAGTTCCACCCCTTGCACATCGCACTTTCTGGCAGCATCCTGAACACACGTGTTGCAGGTGAGATTTGAGGGAATGTTTTAAAGAAGCTGTTTGTTGCAGCTGGGCACAGTGGCTTACCCCTGTAATCCAGGCACTTAGGGAGGCCAAGATGGGAAGATCCCTTCAGCTCAGGAGTTTGAGACCAGCCTGGGCAAGAGCAAGACTCTGGCTCTACTAAAAATAGAAAAATTAGGCAGGCATCATGGCAGGTGCCTGTAGTCCCAGCTACTTGGGAGGCTGAGGCAGGAGGATCACTGGAACCCAGGAGTTCAAGGTTGCTGGGAGCGAGGCTGATGCCACAGCACTCTGGCCTGGGGCAACAAAGAGAGACTGTGTCTCCAAATAAAAGAAACTGTCATTTGCTCTTGGTATTCTCACTTTCCCTTAGGGAGATGCCACCGAGGGATTGGGGGGCCACAGAAGCAGCATAAATACAGCCGATTTGACTGTCTTCAGCATCAGAGAACCTAAAAAGAGAATGATAAGTTTCCTCTAGGCACTGACAAGTGTGTTCTTCTCTATAAAGAAATAGAATTATTCCAAGTAGAGGAAAACCTGTTTTGATTTTTTGTTTAAATAAACCTGTCACTACCTGACAGTAGATTGCAAACATCTTTGAGGAATACATGCTTTTTCCAATGGAGGAAGCCCCTAAATGTAAAGCAGTTTAAAGGTTTTCTGCTCGGGTGGGTCTCACTGTTGACCCCAAGGCAGCTCTGCAGAGCTCAGGCTGAAAACTGCTCTGTGGAGGGCCAAATGAAGAAATACTAAGTAGGAAGGTATCTTTTCTCTGACACAGAAGTTCTTAAACTTTTTTGAGTGAGGAAGCACCTGGGACTCTAGTTTCAAATGCAGGTTCCTGGGCTTCATCTGCGGAGACTCACACTCAGGATGTCCTCCCTGGGGCCTGGGGATCCGTACGTAACAAGCATTCCTCATTACCGTTGTGGACAGACCATGATGAACAAATGGCTTCCTCTTCATCTCAGTTGGTCTCAGTTTATTTTAGGTAAAGGACTTCATTTGCAAGAGTCACATACCATTTAAATAGTTTTTTCTTGTTCAAGAAAACAGTATCTTAGCTACTTCTTCCATCATCTCCCGATTTAATCCTTTTTTTCTATTTCCGAGCGCCTCAGACGTTACATGGCTGTCAGCCCCCTCTGTTGAGTCTGCTCCATCTGAGTTGCTTCTAATAGTGAAGCACACATCTCCACTGCTCTCTCCTCCTTCCTCCAGCCCTGTTGTGTTATTCTTCTTTTTTCTTTAAAGTAGGAATATTTCTTTAAACTATCCTTTTCTTACCAAACAATTCCAAAGCAGAAGTTAAATGTTTATAAACAAATATAAAACTAACTTCTTTATGCAAAAGCAGCCAACCAGGAAGTTGCTCCCAAGTAAAATGTTCCCAAAGTGCTAGGTTTTCTAGGGAAGGGGGTATGAAGAAATATAAAAAACAAGCCTTAGAAAGCCATGTTTTCTAAAATAAATAAAGCCCACGATGAGACATCACTACATACCCACTAGAACGGCAGTAATCCAAAACATGACATCAAGTGTTGGTAGTGGGGATTTGGAGAAACTAGAACCATTAGGCATTGGTAGGAATGTAAAATGGTGCAGCCACCTGGGAAAACAGTTTAGAATGTCTTAAATAGTGAAACATAAATTTACTATATTGTAAAGGACTCCAAGAGCCTGACGACCTCTGAGCAAGATGATTTGCAGCTGGGGGCTGGACCCTCGGGCAATTCGTCTGCAGGTGCTCCTTGCGGAGAAAGAACCGAGCCCATGGCAATCCTTGGGCACAGTGTCATTGTCTAATACTCCCCTCACCTGTCTTGTGCTGTCTCAATAAAAGGCTACTGCGGAGGTTGCTCAGGGCTATCCTGCAATCAAGGTTAGCCCACTTCCTACAAGCTTGTACTTTTAATCCCCGTCTTGCCTGGTTCCTTTCTGCAGTAATTGAGACCAGGGCCATAGGGGTTGCGACACTATATAACTAGCAATTCCACTCCTAAGAATCTGCCTAAGAGAAATAAAAACGTGTCCACACAAAGACTTATGTGTGAATGTTCAAAGTAACATTATCCATGTTAGCCACATACTGAAAACAATACCAATGTCCATCAAGTGACAAATAGGTAAACAAAATGTATAACCATACGTTGGAATATTATTCACCAAGGAAAAAAATAAAACTCTGATACATGCACCAACATGGATGAACCTCAAAAATACTATGCCAGATGAAAAAATGCCAGACACAAAAGGCTACATATTATATGATTCCATTTACATGAATCTAGAAAATGCAAATTTCTAAAGATGGAAAGCAAATCTGTGGTTGCCTGGGGCTACAGAGAAGGGATTAATTGCAAAGGGTTATAAGGAAACTTTTTGAGATGATGATACCATGTTAAAACTTGGTTGTGGTGATGATTGCCCAGCTCTATAAATTTACTAAAATCATGTCATTGTATAGTTATAATGGGTAAATTTTATAGAATATAAATTTTACCTGTATAAGGCTGTTAAATGTTTTTTAAAAATAAGAAATAAGGCATACAACATAATTAAACAATCAGTAGTTCTTTTCCATGCAAAAACGACATGCACTATGGTCAGACTGTGGTCTGCAGACCCCTTGAAATCCCTGTGATTTCACTGTGCTGACATTTGCACTGGTGGTACAGAAGCAACAATAGGTTATACTGCTGGTGCCTTAGCCTGAGTCAAGGCATCAACACCAAATCTTAGTAGTCATATTCTCCACCACCATGGACTCATAGTAGATAAATAAATTCCATTTTCACTTAAGAATACTCTGATGTAGCAGTAAAAAATATTTAGTTTCATTAAATCTCATGTCTCAATGGCTTATCTTTTTTATAGTCTGTGTGATGACATGGGAAGTACGCACAAAGCATTCCTTCTCCACACCCAGGGCTCATCATAAGGAACGGCAATGCAGCAGCTGATGGAATTGCAAACTGAGCGTGCAGATTTTTATGGAACACTCTCTCTACTTAAAAAAAAAGCAAAAACAAAAATCCAGGAGATATATGATGGATATTCAGACCTGTTATTTGGCAAATCATTTTCTTAAAAAAAATAAGAATGAAGAAAGCCAGTTACTTAAAGAAAAATAATGAACAGTATTTGTTGCCAGTGATCAAAGTCAAACGTTTAACAAAAAATAGAATTTTGGAAAACTTCTATTTACCACCATGAGCTTGAGCTTGACAGCTTCAGTCAGTAGTTTTCTGGTGAGATAGATGATGATTTTAACAAATGGGGGGGGTTGTTTTGTTTTGTTTTTGTCATGTTATATAATGAAATGAGCCAAAATTTGGGGATTTTTAGGTAAAAGGGTCTTGATACTAAAGTTTGAGAAATGCTGGCCTCTCGGCTAATAACATGGACTATGCAGCCAGGCTGCTTGGGTTCAAATTCCAGTGCTACTACTTATTACTTGTATGGTCTCAAGTAAGTACTTTCGCCTCTTTATGCCTCAGCTTCCTAATCTATAAAATGGGGATAATAATGGTACCTACCTACCGTAGGCATAAAAATGAGCTAATATACAAAAACAGAGACATAGACCAATAGAACAGAACAGAGAACCTATATATAAAACCCTTTATCTACAGCCAACTGATCTTTGACAAAGCAGATAACAACATCTGCTGGGGAAAAGAAGCCCTATTCAATAAATGGTGCTGGGAAAATTGGGTAGCCACATGCAAAATAATGAAACAGGACCTCATAAAGACTTAAATGTAAGGCATAAAACCATAAAAATTCTAGAAATAGTGTAAGATAAACTCTTCTAGCTATAAGCAAAGAGTTTATGACTAAGGCAATTACAGGAGCAACAAAAATAAATAAGGATTGATTAAATTAAAAGCTTCTACACAACTAAACACATAATCAACCGACCAAATAGAGAGCCTATTCACAAACTAAACATCTGATAAAGTGCTAATGTCCAGAAACTACAAAGAACTCAAACAAATGAACAGGAAAAAACGTAACCTCATAAAATAGTGGGCAAAAGACATGAACAGAAGTTTTTCAAAAGAAGATACACAAATGGCCAACAAACATGAAAAAATTCTCAACATCACTAATCATCAGGGAAATGCAAATTAAAACCACAATGAGATATCCCCTTACACCTCTTCGAATGGCTTTTATAAAGAAGTCCAAAAACAATTGATGCTGGCATGGTTGGAGAGAGAAAGGATGTGGGTGGGACTGCAAATTAGTACAACCTCCATGGAAAATATGTGGAGATTCCTCAAAGGACTAAAAGTAGACCTACCATTTGATCCAGCAATCCCATCATTGGGTGTCTGTCCAAAGGAAACTAAGAAGACATAAAGTTTAAAGGAGACAGTGATCAAGTTAGTAGGAACCTACCTCTTCAGTCCTACAGAAAGAATACATTTGTGCTGTTTTTACCTCTGACTTTTAAAGAGAAGTGAATCACTTGTCGATACCATTCATTCATTCACCAGTGTTTGCTGACTGTGTCCCATGAAGTGCCAGACCCCTTGCCTCACGGACCCAGTGGTCAAGCAAGAATGTGGGCCGTGTTCTTCTGGAGCTGGTGCATTAAAGTTTTCTAATTTCTCCCACCTGCTTTGTAAAAGATAAGACAGTTGGTCCACTATGCCTTGACTCCACTAGCAAACAGAAGAGTATGTATTTTATGTTTTTTTAATGTTCATGAAAACATTTTTAACTGTAGTATAAAGTAAGGAAGATAAGGTAGTCTGCAAGAGAAGTATAATAATTGTTTCTTTTCCTAGAAGAACACAAACAAAACGACCATTATTTTTTAGAGCGTTGATGTTATACAAATAAGCTCATGTTTGATGGTTAATAACCATTAACCTGAGCATGGACATTTCACTGAGTTAAATGGCTCCTGCTGTCGTAGGAGAAATACAAACTCAGCAGAGTTCATCTGGGGACCATCTGTTTTCTTTATCATCCCACATCTCTTTGCATGTGGTAAGAATGTTGGGTTAGCCCGTGGCAGCTACTTTTTATTCCTCGCCCTGCACTTGGCTTTGATTATGGCTACACTGCAAGTTCCTTGAGTATAGTCACCTGTTAAAAGGTCTTTCCTTTCATTTTAGGGATATGTTTTATGAGCAAATTATAAGGCTCTGCGAATATCTTTTTAAAGATAATGCAGAGAGCAGTAGCAGTATTAAGATAGTGTCCTTACGGTATGCCAGCATTTTAAGATTTGAGAGAATTTTTTCCCCACATAGTTGGTATATTGGGAATAAGAAATTAGGTCAAAGAAGTGTTTCTTGAATATGGGCTAGTGTTGAATTTTGTTAAATGAATTGAATTCAATCCCAATATTTATCCCAGGTTGGAAATATTCATTATTTTTAGTCAGGTTCCTGTCCCTGTCACCGCCAGGACCTTGAGTAACTGTGTCTCAGTTACTACAATCGCCTTTTACCAATAAAATGCACCCAAGTCCGTTAACCTGGGCAAGTAAACAATGGCTGTGATTGTGCTTCAGCTGCTCCTTTGGACAATATATATCTGTTCTTTGATTCTGTTACTACTGGAGTTCAAGAATTAAATATTAACTGCACATTGGTTTCTAAACAGAGTCATAGCTGTTATAAAGCTCATTCCTGTTTTCGTAACAACGTTCCCTGTGAAAATGGTCCCTGGGTTCTATCAGTGCCAAGTAACATCTCTGCAGGGACTTTTGTCCTTGCGAGGTCACTGGCTGTGGCCGAACAGATCTAACATTTCTGTGATGAAAACTCGTGCTGTTATTTAATTGCAGATTCTAATCTTGCCTTTTGCATGTGTGTGCTTATGTGTTTCAGGAAAAAAGTGCCAGCTCAAATGCAAGACTTAAAACTAATAAAGAGGTTCCGGGATTAGTTCATCAACCCAGAGCAAAGTAAGTTTTAGTTCCCATTTTCCTTGTACAATTAGCGCCCCCATATCCATGGATTTGGCATCCGTGGATTCAGCCCACCACGGATTGAAAATATCCAGGAAAAAAAAAATTCCACAGAGTTCCAAAAAGCAAAAGTTGAATTTGCCACACTCCAAGTACTATGTTAAATCCCTAAGAACGAAGCAATATGTAGACATTGTATTGTTGTTACAGGTAATTTAAGGATGGCTTATTGAACATGGGAGGATGCGTGGGGGTTATTTATGGAAATACTGCGCCAGTTCATATCAGGGACTCGAGCATCTGCAGATTTGGGTGTCTGCAGGGGTGTCCAGGAACCAGTCCCCCAATGATCCTGAGAGACAGCTACATTGTGTTCAAAGGTAAAAATGCTTTCAAAGTGAGTTCCGTTTTGCCTACCAGGTAATCAAGATTTATTTAGTAAATGAGACAGTGTGGTCTGGTTTAACTACAGAGTAAAGAAGACAGATAAAATCCATGGTCACGCTGACTCTGCAGGCCAGTTAAAATAAATATTGGTGACTACCACCATGAACGTGGGGTAGGGAAGAATTCTGAGTAAGACACCAAGGATGCAGAGCTTAAGGAAAATTATTAATTAATATGACTGCATTAAAATTAAGAATGCCATTAAGAGAAGAAAAGACCATAAAATGAGGGGAGATATTTATGATACAGGTATTTTATTTGACAGCAGTTGGGTTGGGGAACATAGGAAGTAATTCCACAAATTACTAGGTAAAAGGCAGGGAACTCAGAGAAAAACAGGCTAAAGATATGAACCACCCTTTGACTAAAGAAGAAACAGCTCATTCATATGGAAAAATGCCACTTTACACCACCAGAATGGCAGAAATTTAAAAGCCTGACTACACAAAATGTGGACCAGGATGTGGAACTCCAGACACTCTTTAACGCTTGCTGGTCAGACTATAAACTGGTACAATTTGGGAAACAATTTGCATTATCCGGTAGAACTGAGCCTAGGCATATCTTATCCCCAGCTCCCCTCCCAGACTTATACCCTTGAAAAGCTCTTAAAACATTTGCACAGGAGACATATTTTGAAATGTCAATAGCAACATTGTTTACATGAGCTCTTAAAGCTCCTGACACTCAAATGTCCTTCCAAGCTGTGGTGTGTTCCTATGATGAGAACACTACCCATCAGCGACAATGAGTGCCCGATAGCTAGCGACACAGATCAGGATGGATGGATCTCGTGAGGGTAAGGGGTAAGTAGCGGCATGTGCCTACATGCGCGTTCATTCACATAGCGTTCAGTAACAGGCAGAGGTAAGCAAGGTGTTGTGCATAAGTCAACAGTCAAACAATAAAGAAAAGCAAGGGAATGGAAAGACATTAAATTCGGAATAGTCGTTCTTTCTAACGAGATGGAAGACAGTGAGACCAGAGCCTCCGTTTTTTAATCTGAGTGGTATTGTTAGTCAGAAATGTACAAATAACTATATGTTTTCTGTGTATTATGTATTTCATAATTGAAAAGTTTTTTGTTATTGTTGTTTGTTTTGGGGGGAGGGTTGGGGTTTTTTGTTTTGAGACAGTCTTACTCTGTCATCCTGAGTAGAGTGCTGTGGCGTCATAGCTCACAGCAACCTCAAACACTTGGGCACAGCAATCCTCTTGCCTCAGCCTCCCAAGTAGCTGGGACTACAGGTCCCGCACGATGTCCAGCCACAATTGGGAAGTTAAACAGAAAATAAGAGAAAGAGAGAAAACATTCTTAACTTGGAAAACAAAGATTATATCCCCTAAGGATGTTTATAGCACCTAGGACATTCCCTCACTTGTAGTAGGTACTTGAAAATAGGATTATTGATTACCAACAAATGACCATTCATAAATGTTTTATTTAAAACATGAATGCATTTTTTAAAGTCAAAAATAATAATGGGGAGTTTTCTAGATTATTCTAGGACTGACTCTACCTTGATGATAAAATGGACTTTGTGTGACTTTGAAGCTGTCCTCTCCTTTTGTTCACAGAGGCTCTGTTATCCCACAGGCTACAAGTCTGCGTTGTGTGTCCAGCTGGCTGCAAATAAATTCTCTGAAAGTACCAAAGACACTGGGAGATTTGACACAGTCCTCTCCCATGCCAAAATAAACTGGACTATGCCTTTTATGTATTAACAGCCCCTAAGTTAGAAGCAGAAGCAGTTCTGTTATTTCTCGTGCTTCCAGAAATTTGACACAAAAATCACCTAATTCATAATCACTTTAACCTGGCTCAGTGTCTGGGGAATTGCCACAGCCATGGCTGTTGTCACGGGGCAGTTCGGGTACCTCACGGGGTAGGTCATGGACTCAGCGATTTCAGTTTTCCTTTCAAAGAAAACTGGACACTTCACAATCCACTTATCATTGCCAGCATAATGATGCATCCGGTTTTTTCACCCTTAGGTAAATGTACCATTGCCCGCAATCTCCCTAGTCCACTTCACTGCTGCTCATTTTCACTTTATCTGCCTTTGGGGACAACACATGACTGATTCAGCCAAATCACCAAGCCATCTCCAATATGCTATTTTTAAATGTTTCCCCTTATCTCTGAGTTATAAGGGGAAATTGAATGGAGGAAAATTCCTCTTTTCTGTTGGAATAAAAAAGTACTTATTAAGCTTTGACAACTTGGAGCCGCACACTTGGCAGACTGGCACGTGCTGAAGCTTTCACAGACGTTCATCAAATTGGCTCATGTGTTTCCATTAAAATCGTGAAGAAAATTCTCTGTTTTTCACAAAGCAGCGTGTGTGTCTGTGTGTGTGTGTGTGTGTGTGTGTGTGTTTAAGATTGTGAATGAGAACATTAGTTGCTTGGAGTTCAATTTAAAAAAAGAAAGAAAGAAATCCTTCTGGAAAGCCAAGAGAAGAGTTACTTTTCCTACGTGCTGACCTCTGGGATCAAGGAAACCATCATTTATTCTACAGATGTATAAAAAAATAAGAGGAGCGTTCTTCCCCACGAGTAGGAGGACAGTCCCATACCGGAAAGCAGTGGTTCTCAGCCTTCCTAATGCGGCTACCCACAGGCTGAGAACCGCTGCCGTAAAGGCAGAGGATCCTCACACCTTCATTTGACAACACACGTCAAGCACATTCTGGGGTCTGGCTCTGTGACCTCAGGCAAGTGACCTAATGTCTTTGTGTTTCGATTTTCTCAGAGAAAAATGGAAGTGAAAAATTCTGTCTTACAGGGCGGGCCAGTAAATGAAATAATGTGTGCTCCGTGTTTATCTCACTGTCTGGTGCCTCACAGAAGGGCCTTAAAAATGAGAAGCAGGGCGGCACCTGTGGCTCAGTGAGTAGGGCGCCGGCCCCGTATGCTGGAGGTGGCGGGTTCAAACCCAGCCCCAGCCAAAAACTGCAAAAAAAAAAACAAAATGAGAAGCAACCCAAATGCCCGTTAGCAGGAGTCTGGGTAAATGAACTACACTGTAGCCAATGGGATGTTCATCAGCAGTTTACAGGAACAGTTGTACGACAGCAGTGCACAGAGCTGGATGGACCTTGGAAATGTTATGCTGGAAGAAAAGAGGAAGTTCTGAAAGGTCACCTAGAGTGTGATGGACTCTTCAGAAATTTACCAAACACCTGAAACAAATGGTCTGCTTTCTAAAGGCACACAGAGAGACGCAACAAAACTCTATAAAAGGGAAGCGAGGGAGTGAGGGTTACATTAGGTTGGGGGGACGCACGTGTGAGGAGCGGCCATCAGGGCCCTAGTTTTTGTTTCGAATCCTAGGTGGTTATTACAGTTTTTTAAAAAACAAAATAATTAGTGAAATAAATAAAGGTATGCTATGTGTGAACAGACTCCTACTAGGCAAGCTAGAAGGGGTCTGTTATGAAATGAGGATTAGGATGAATCTACTTCCTTGAGGTTCAGTGGAAAAATGACAATGATCATAAAGAATGCGTCCAGGCCAAGACTGACCAGCAACACACTGGACGGCTGAATTTCATTTTTGCAAGTATGGGAGAGGCAGAACTTTGCCTCTGCCCTCTTCGGGTTCCTGCCTGGGCCTGAGAATTAAATCATCAGGAGAAAAGCATACAGACTTTCACACGTACACAGGGGCTCTTGTGACAAAACCTGTAGACTTATCTACTAGGTTGGCCAAAGAGAGGCAGTTGTGGAAAGGTACCTAAAATATATACAGAGACCAAAGAAAGGTTAGAGTTATTTTAACAAGGTCTGTTGTAGAATTCTCTTGGCTCTGACTCCTTGTCTCTAGTGACAAGAATGTCTCTCTCCTCCTGGAATAGAGAATTCCTCACTCATACAGAAGGTTTATCTCCTACCTTTTTGGAGAAAAAGGAGGTCACAGGGCCCCTCCCTTACCTGCTGTTTTTGAATTACCTTTAGCTCAAAATAATCCTATGCCAAAGGAGGCATATTTGGGGGTGGCATATTCTGCCATCCTTCATGGGTAAAATATTAGGGAATTAAGAGTTTGCCTTTTTACACTTTTGTGCTTAGGTTTTTACCCCTTGATATTGTTAAAATTCTAAACATGAAAGCCATGCATCTTTTAGCTCTAAGCTCGTTTTGCCCACTATTCATGAATTTGTTTACTTTGCATGAAAATTCCATAGTACTGTCATCCCTAGTCACGTGAAGCTGAAAGGTCGCAGGAAGAATGGCATTTGCAGGTGTTGGTTGAACTCACACCAATGCTAACTAAAGGCCATCAGAAGTGGGGCATCCTGTTTTCCAAGGATGAGTTATTAGAGAGAAAACGAAATTACTGAGGGAAGCGCCTGTGGCTGAAAGGAGTAGGGCACTAGCCCCCTATGCTGGAGGTGGCGGGTTCAAACCCAGCCCTGGCCAAAAACTGCAAAAAAAAAAAAATTACTGAAATTATTGAGCCTTATTGATTAAGCTCAGGTACCGATGTACTGGCTTTTGTGATTAAATGCTGATGGATCTTAGCATCAGGTATTCATCCTGGATAAACTTAAATTGTAAACAATCCAGTGATCTCTTTCTAATATCTTGAGGAAAGATAGAAAAGCCAGGGAACCTCCTTCCTCCTTTCTCCCCAGCTCGCAATGATCAAATTGTGCCTCAGTAAGGATTTAAGAGTCAAACTGTTACCCAGGGACAGTTTTCACAGTGCAGCTCCTACTTTGGAAGGTAAACACTTACATTGATGCCACCGTGTGGATGGATTTCTGCGTGGGAAGAGGGGTCCAAGCTTATCCAGGCAAGAATCAGTTGCTAGGGGGGTAATTTATATTTAGTTAGAGTACAAACTGTCTGTGCACCTGTGGAAGAGATTTCTGTGCTTCTGTCTGAAAGCTAACCCATGAAGAACAGCAGAGTGAGCCTCGTGCTTTCAGATTACACCAACCCAGAGACAATAAGCAGGAGACTAGTCCCTCCTGTGGGCAACTTGCTCCTCTGTCAGCCTCGGCTACACTTCCAGTGACACCGGAGATCACCTGGGGAGCTTGCCTGGTGCCCCCGCCTTTGATAGTAACAACCCTTCATTCCGTTCAGTCCTTTTCCATCCTAACACAATCCACGTACGGTATGACGTATTTCAAGATGGCAAGAGAGTGGCTCAGACTGGAGCAACGGTTCTCAACCTGTGGGTCGCAACCCTTTTAACTGTATTAAAGGTTCTCGGCATTGGGAAGGTTGAGAACCACTGGCTGGAGTAGGACTTCTCAGCGGGTTCTGAAATGCGGCAAAGGCAGGCAGGGATGCTCTGATGCTCTCAGACGAAGGAAAAGCCTGCAGCGTTTCTGTGTCGTGGGGCAACTCAAAACTAACGCCGAGTCCTCTGCTTCCTTCACCACATGTGCACCCAAGGGTCTCGGCCGTCCCTGTTGGTCTCAAGCTTCCGATGGGATCCCCCGAGCCTGCGATAAGTGCATTCTTGATCACAGAGATGGCAGAACATTTGCAGAGTTGCTTTTACTTAAACCTTCACCTCTTGTCTCTCTGACGTGCCCATGTACGAGCACTAACCGAGCATCGCCGTTTTCATGTTGCAGTGTGTAGGTAAAGGAGCCGATGGAAGCTGGAACCCTCACAGACTGATGGCGGCAGCAGGGCCTCCGAGGCCAGCCCGCTGGCTTTCTGTGTAAGGACTCTGAGGCCCTGACTCGTGCTGACAAGCTATGCTGCCTCTGGGAGGGTCTTGAATCACATGAATGTAAAGAGGGAGCACTTTGGGCTTGGCACCTGTGGCTCAACGGGCTAAGGCGCCAGCCACGTATACACCTGAGCTGGTGGGTTCGAATCCAGCCCGGGCCCGCCAGACAACGGGTCAACCAAAAAATAGCCAGACGTTGTGGCAGGCGCTGTAGTCCCAGCTACTTGGGAGGCGGAGGCAGGAGACTCGCTTGAGCCCAGGAATTGGAGGTTGCTGTGAGCTGTGATGCCACAGCACTCTATCCAGGGTGACAGCTTGAGGCTCTGACTCAATAAATAAATAAATAAATAAATAAATAAACAAACAAATAAACAAATAAATATATAAGTAAGATGGACCTGAGCCCTACTTTGGAAACCCAGTGGTTAAGACACTCATGTGTAGATTATCTGCATGACTGTCTACGTTCCTCTGTCACTACGTGTGTGTATATAAACACTCAACACACTCATTGTTTTGTTGAATATAAAATGGAGTGATCATTTTGAGCCTTCCCCTCCCCACTGTTTCAAATTATTATTTGATTAAATTGACCTGTTACTTTGTATTTGTTTTCATTACAATCAGTCTCAGCACATGAATGTGAGGTCTTACATTGTCATGGTACTCACCAGGAACCTGTCATATTTCAGGAAGGTGAAGTGATATACACAGATTGGAAATTGGAAAGAGACCCTGAAACTGGCCGATTCATGTGTAAGTGCTGTGGGTCGCCTTGTTACTAGTAAGAGGTTCCTTTTAATTTAAACTACCCCCAGGAATCTGGGAAGTACCAAGTCTTGCTAATGGGAGGGAGGACACCTAAGGTTTTGACTCCAAGTGAGGGTCTTGAATAAGCTGTAAAGCGCACCCAGAAGCTTGCTACAGATACAGGGCTACTGAATCTGAGTCTGGATTTTAATGACACTTGCCAGGAAATTTGTTTTCATACTGAAATTCAAGGAGCACTGACCTGCATAATGCTTAAATGGTTAAGAGTTTAACACTTAGAGTTTAACTAAGAAATAATATGCAGCTGGGCATGGTGGCTCATGCCTATGATCCTAGCACTCTGGGAGGCCAAGGCAGGTGGATTGCCTGAGCTCACAAGTTCAAGACCAACCTGAGAAGGGCGAGACCCTGTCTCTTTGAAAAAAAAAAGCAGCTGGGTTTTGTGGCAGGCGCCTGTGGTCCCAGCTACTCGGGAGGATGAGACAAGAGAATCCCTTGAGCCCAAGAGTTTGAGGTTACCGTGAGCTGTGATGCCAGGGCACTCAACTGAGGGTGATCAAGTGAGACTCTGTCTCAAACACAAAAAACAAGAAAAAGAAATAATATGTGGTTTCAATAATTCAAAAACCTGATGGTTCATCTATGTGGAAAATCAGTCAATATGCAATTATCAGCTAAATTTATAATGGTCTTTTTTTTTTTGAGATAGTCTCACTCTGTCACTCTGGGTAGAGTGCCCTGGCATCATAGCTCATAACAACGTCAAACTCTTGGGCTCAGGTGATCCTGTTGCCTCAGCCTCCTGATTAGCTAGGACTGTAGGCAATCACTCTGATGCTCAGCTAGTTTTTTCTAATTTTAGTAGAGACAGAGTCTTGATCTTGCTCAGGCTGGTCTCGAACTCCGGAGCTCAGTGATCCACCCTCCTCAGCCTCCCAGAATGCTGGGATTATAGGCGTGAGCCACTGTGCAGGCCTTTATGATGGTGTTGAAGACCCCAAAACAATATGGAAGAGGTAATTCTCCTTTGGAGAGAGGACGGGTGGTCCTCCCGTCTCCTGTCCCTGTCCTAGTGAGTCTCAGGACCCAGACTCTAGGCATCTGAGAAGAGGTAAGTGGGTCACCCCAGGTGTGAGCCAGGATCACAATTAGGAGTGCAGGCACCCCAATAAGCAAAGCTCCTGTCTTTAACAGGCTCAGAGCACTGGGATTCACTAAAATGACAACTACTTTAATGGACAAATCCATTTAGAACAAACAACTAAACCTGTTGGTCATGGGCTTCCTCAAAAGCCCTGTGGCCCTAGGGGGCTGGCCCTCAGAGGAGCATCCACCTGTGCACAGCCAGGTCATGGCATCAGGTCCTCAGATTTTGTTTTAAATGAAAACTACTTTAAAGCTTTGAGTTTTATTCTGGAGTGAAAATATATTCTATTCTAACTGCTTTTCAAAGTTTGAGATAACTTTGAAAGGCAGAGGTGGCTCTTGGGACAGCTCGGCAGACAAAGGCTGGTGAAAAGCTTCAGAGCTCCCCATGGAAGCAGGGTAGGGAGGCAGCTGAGCTCAGAGGAAGAGATCTGCTTAACCCCATGGGGGACTGGACAAGTTGAAATGTGAGTGACTCACAGGGGTTAAGGGTCAAAGATTAGAGCCACAGCCTGCAGGGGACAGCTGTTGGCACACAGGTCTTCAATTGTAACTTCACCTCCTTTAATCCTACTGAGTCTGGGTCCAGAGAGCAGGGTCTGCCTTAGAGCTGGAAAGAAAGATATCAGCTCCACCTGACAAAGGAGTAACAGAAGCCCTCCTACTGTTCCTCCTTGACCAGAAACCCAAATGCGTGTTACTGATGACAGTGGGGCATTGAGAGATGATTAACCCAAGGTAGGGTCAAGTGTACTCAGAAATGGGACTCATTATCCACTTTCCACTTACTCCCAATTCCGAGATCTAAAGTTGAACTCAAAATGAGATATTGGATACAATAATTCAACTTCCTCCATGCTTTTGAACGTATCTATTTATTCAGTAAGTCATGAGTGTTAGCTGTGCAGGGGTTGCAAGCCAGGCACTGTATAATACAGCAGCGGTCTTCACCACGTCTCTGCAGCACAAGCTGAGGACCTGATGCCATGACCTGGCTGTGCACAGGTGGATGCTCCTCTGAGGGCCAGCCTCCTAGGGCCACAGGGCTTTTGAGGAAGCCCATGACCAACAGGTTTAGTTGTTTATTTTCAAAGGGTTTTATTCCATTTGTAAAAGAACCAATAACAACACATTTAAAACCCCAAAGCTTTATGTTTGAACCTCATTGATGTTTATTGTTTCTTTCTTACTTGCATTCATTCATCAAATCATTATTGAGACCTACTATGTGCCAGCACTGGAGATATAAAGATGACCCAGGATGTCATCCTTCCCCACATCATATTTTATGATCTCCTGGAAAAGTCAAACAAATAAATAAATGTTGCCATTACAGCGTCATTAGTGGCATGGTCGTAAGCAAACACAAAATGATGTGGAAGCCCAGGGAGGGACTCTGTTGAGCTCTTAGAAAAGATCCCACTGCAGCCACAGTTGACCTGGGTCTTGATTGGAATTCTCCAGATGGGTGAAATGGGGAAAAGACATTCCAGAGAGAAAGAGTAATGCTCACAAAAACATGGGAACCCAAAAGAGCATGGCCAGTTAGGAAACAGGCGATTTCCTGGCTGAAGCACAGTAGCAGAGGCAACAGCAACAGGAGAGGTGACAGGGAAGACATTTGCGTCCAGATGACAAAGCATCTGAGTCCCCTACTTAGAACTTTGGATTTTACCCTAGAGCCACCCATACAATCAGAAAATCACTCCAGCAGGAGAGCGAGGACTGGATCAATTCATCGGGCTCAGGAAGGCCAGCTACAGAAGCCAGGGGAGGGGTGGTGAGGCTGAGGTGCAGGCCTGGTTATGGGGCCGGTGCGGGAGGGTGGGGGAGGCAGGGAATGTGCCAGGGCTTCACAGCCAGCAGGATATGGGCCATCAGGAAGAGGGGGAGCTGCTTGTCATTTCTGACATTTAATTTAGTTCATTAAAAAAACTGGAAATAGGCTCAGCGCCTGTGGCTCAAGCAGCTAAGGCGCCAGCCACATACAGCTGAGCTAGCCGGTTCGAATCCAGCCCGGGCCCGCCAAACAATGACAGCTGCAACCACAAAAAAAATAGCCGGGCGTTGTGGCGGGCACCTGTAGTCCCAGCTACTCGGGAGGGGGAGGCAGGAGACTCACTTGAGCCCAGGAATTGAAGGTTACTGTGAGCTGTGATGCCACGGCACTCTATCCAGGTTGAAAGCTTGAGGTGCTGTCTCAAAACAAACAAACAAACAAACAAAAAAACTGGAAATAACTTTAACCACGGCCTCTAAAGGGTTAAGATAATCCTTTAAATCCTCAGCCAAGTATTTGGTAACATGGACAGACAAACGACACTGTTGCTCCCATTGAGGAAGGGTTGAAGGCTAAGGAAAGTCAGTGCGTCGATGCTCGGAACTGTGCCCTATTTATATTCCGGGAACTGGCAGTGCTTTCCTCGGGACCTACCAGCCTCGTGTCTTCCAGAGACACCAGGGAGGTTTCTAGAGTAAGATGAGATGACCACAGGCACCTGACCTCTCTCAGTCTGCCTGGAATCCCATGTTCTTATAACAAATGCACACCCAGGCAGGAAGGAGAATTTCCCCTTCTAAGAAGAAACTACTGAAAGACAGATTATGCTGAGTTTTGTGTGAAGAAGCCAAATCCAACCACAATTCTGGGTGATCTGAGTGACAAGCCAGAAAACGCAGGCTGGAAGGCGATGCTGACCTAATCATTTCGTGTGCTGTGCTCACAGATCAGCACGTGGCAGGTGCCAGGCACGCTGCCAAATGCTTTCTATGGAGAATTCATTCATCCTCACACCAGCCCCATAGGTAGCTCTGTGGGTGGCTTTGCTGGAGTTGGAGCCCAGACATTCTGCCCCCAGACTCTGTGCTCTTAACTGAATTACTAGACTGCATCCAGCGCTAGACAATGACTCTGGAAAATTGCTTTTACACTTATTGTAATTTTCTTATAATAACTTAGCCGGGAGGCCCTAGCACTCCACTTAATAATTTAAGGACAGCTCCATTCATTTCTAAAAAAGACTAAGGTCTTTCAGGCTCAGCACCTGTAGCCCGGTGGTTACGACACCAGCCACACACACTGAGGCTAGTGGGTTCAAACCTGACCCGGGCCAGCTAAAGAACAGTGACAACTGCAACAAAAAATAGCTGGGTGAGCCCAGATTCTTTTATGGACAAAATCTATCCAGTCCTTAAGTACGGGATGATAATCATGCTGTTTGTTCCAGAGCATAGGAAAAGACCTGCTATGTCCCTAAATGGAAAGGCTTGTGTTGGACATTCCCCTCGGATTAGACTACAAATTTAGTGCCATTCCAATCAAAGTAAAGGGAAACTCATTCTGTCAAAATGTTTATGCCTTTCTTTTAAGAGCTCCTCAAAGGCACCCCTCGATGCCTTTGAATTTTATTTTTTTAATCAAGTTAATTGAGGTATAATTTCCATACAAAAAATGCAGCCACTTGAAGTGTACACTTTAATGAGTCTGGCGGATATGTGCGCCTCGAAGGCACCGCCACAGTCAGATAGGGTTCGTTTCCATCATCCCTCAGTCTCCTCAGGCCCCTCTGCATGCAGTTCCCCCACCTGTGCCCCTGGCCACACCAAACTTGACCTTCCTGCTGTCAGAGATTAGTTTGCATTGTCTAGATTTTATATAAGTGGAATCATGATAGGTGAATTCCTTTGCATCTGGAAAATCGTTCACTTAGCATCATTACTTTCACACCCACATTCATCCAGGGGGTCCAACCATGTGGTGTTTCCATGTGGCACATCCGTGTGGTCCATCCCTCTGGCACATCCACGTGGCACACTCATGCGTCCTGTCCAATAGTTTTCCATTGTCTAGATAGACCATATTTTATCAGCTCACCTGTTGTTCTGCGATTTATGCTGTTCCTAGTTTTTTTTACTATTGTTAATAAACTATGAACATCTGTCTGTGAAAAAAAAAATAACTGGGTGTTGTGGCGGGTGCCTGTAGGTGGCTGAGGCAGGAGAATTGCTTAAGACTAAGAGTTTGAGGTTGCTGTGAGCTGTGACACCACAGCACTCTACCAAGGGTGACAGAGTGAGATTCTGTCTCAAAACAAAAAGGGACTAAGGTCTTTCAAAGGACAAAAAAATCAAAAAAGTAGTTACTATAGGGTGAGAACAGCTAATGGTGTTTTTTTTTTTTTTTTTTTGGCACCTGGAGCTGGGTTTGAACCCTCCACTTCCGGCAAATGGGGCCAGCGTCCTACTCCTTTGAGTCACAGGTGCCACTGCTAATGGTGTTTTAAAGTACAGACTTTACGATTGTCGTTATTGCTGTCATCAGTGAGCCTTATAGTTTGCAGAAGTTTCCGGACTCCTGGATGGTCCTGCTCACCAGGAGGAGGCGTGGTCTAAGGAAGCCTTGCTAACCCTGACGCAAAACAAGGCTCTGAGAAACCCTGGCAGTGGCAGAGAGAAAGCTGCTTGGTTTCTAAAGGTCTTGCGCCTTCCCAGGAATCTTCTAGATCATTTTCAAGGTGGCCGAGGAAGTATGTCTTCTGTGCTCTCTTCAAAATGAGGCTTCGAATGAAGGAAAATGGGCCTTTTTTTTTTTTTTTTTAACAGAAGAGCTACATTTAAATTTTTATTACTTAGTTTTAATTTTTAAGCTGCAACAAAAATAGTCAGGCATTGTGGCGGGTGCCTGTAGTCCCAGCTACTCAGGAGGCTGAGGCAAGAGAATTGCCTAAGCCTAGGAGTTGAAGGTTGCTGTGAGCTGTGATGCCACAGCACTAAACCAAGGGCAACAAAATAAGACTCTGTCTCTAAAAAAAAAGAATGTAAGCAATGTTAGTAAAGATGAGGTGGCCTTTCACCCCAACAGCAAAGAAGCCAGTGAGCCTCCATACTGTCCACGATGGAGCTGTCCACACTATTCAGAGATCACCTTTTTACAATGACATCATTCTCACCGTTGGGGGATGGAACATGGCCATCTGGAAAGAAAATGTTATGGTAAGTTGCCTTGAGAATGGAGGAGTGGGTGTGTGATCCTTGGCTATAGAGATGGACAGTAGAAGAACAGCCTGTTCTCACACAACAGTGCCTTTGGGATGTTTTTTAGAGAAATTGGAACAGATGGCCTGGGCTCCAGCTTGTCAGCAGAACCACTGTAAGCCTTTTGAAAACACGCCCATTTATTTTCCTTTCCTGAGGGAAAGAAACAACATCTATGAGTCCTTTGATGTCTGAAACCCAACAGTTTTCCTTTGAAATATCTGCTATGGGCAGTTGATTTGACTTGTGTTTTGTCCCCAATTTAAAATATCAGCAGGGATGCTGAGTTCTGTGTGACATCCAAGGAGAATCATGGGGTCTGTCATCTTTGCTTCTTCACTAGGAACGTGCTGATAGGCAGGTTCAGGAAAGTGGGAGTGAGTGAGTGGAGGGTCTGACAGCAGGCAGATCAGAGCCTGTCCCGAGGTACACATGGGCTGGCATGAGGCAGGAGCAAGAATGTGGTCAGGAGAGGGGCTGGATCCAGGCCAACCGGTGCTCAACTGCCCCAAACTAGAAAGACTGATAAAATCCAGTGAAGCAAGGCTGTTGGGAAATCAGTATTTTGGTGGGAGTATAAATTAATGTGTCTTTTGTGGGTGAGCAATTTGAGAAGATTATCAAAAGCTGAAATATTGTGTGTGTAATGTATAGATAGATAACTTCTGTATATGGTGTCTAGAAAGTATCTAGCCATATAATGCAAAAAATAGAGATTTACATGGATGGATACTTTGTGGACAGCCGTGTGTGTGTGTGTGTGTGTGTGTGTGTGTGTGTGTGTGTGTGTTTGTAATATACAGGTGTCCATAATTAAAAATTAAATTGCACACGAACTTTATGGACACTCTGTACATATAGAGGGTGCCAAAAAATGTATACACATTTTAAGATAGGAAAAAACTATATTAAAATCATAATACTCAATATATACCAATAACAAAAGATGACTGCAAATCCTATTGAGGATCTTTTGTAATTGCGGAAGTCAAACATGACTTGGGTGGTACAGATTTAATACAGTTTGTTGCTTTCTCCTACATTTTTTTGGCACCTTCTGTATACTTTGACCTACCAGTGCTGCTTGGGGAACTCTCACAAATACTTAAAATGTGCATGCAAATAGATGTACAAATTTTCATGAAAACAATGAGAAAAACTTCAGCGTCCATCCGTGAAAGGACTTCTGCTCTATACCAATGGACTTCTGCATGTTTGAGGACTTTGTTACAAAGAGCAAATTTTGTAGCAAAAAGAAAAAAAAAGGCCAAGATGGTCCAAAACTATGCCAGAGTCAGAAACCTGCTTATCCATAGTGGACAAGGACAGCAGGTTAGAAGGGTCACCTCTACGGCGCGCATGAGTATGTGACACTGTTCTTTCCCCACAGAGAAGTCTCTTGTGCATGTGTTGGAGGGGAGGAGGCAGCTCCATGGTTTAGCTTGGTCCCTGCAGATATGAGTAGATAAACAAGCAAGCTGGCTGCCAAATGCAGCCCGACAGTGGGTTGAAAGCCAGCCACTTTTTTTTCTGTTAAAACCTCCCAAAGGGCTCGGCGCCTGTGGCTCAATGGGCTAAGGTGCCAGCCATGTACACCTGAACTGGCGGGTTCGAATCCAGCCCGGGCCCGCCAAACAATGATGGCTGCAACCAAAACACGGCCGGGCGTTGTGGCGGGCGCCTGTAGTCCCAGCTACTTGGGAGGCAAAGGCAAGAGACTCGCTTGAGCCCAGGAATTGGAGGTTGCTGTGAGCTGTGATGCCACAGCACTCTATCCAGGGTGACAGCTTGAGGCTCTGTCTCAAAAATAAATAAATAAATAAATAAATAAAATAAAACCTCCCAAAGACGGCAAATTACCCCATAGTAGAGAAAAGATGATCTCATGATGCTTTGGTGGTCTAAAATTGCTTCCAAATACATTTGTAAGCCATCAGATGCTTCCACTTGAAATTACTTCAAGAGAATTTTCCACTTTGCTATTGATTTTCAACAGCTTAGTATTCACAGATTTTTCTTGCAGCTGGGATTGACAGATTTTTCATTTGCTTTTACTGGCTACCAGGGCTCTTGCCATGGGAAGCAGGTATCTGGCAACAAAGTAAAGGTATAAGGAAAACGTTCTTATAATTTTTACTTATCAAACATTCACCAATCTCTACAGAAAGAGTAATGAATTTTATTTTATTTTATTTTATTTTATTTTGAGACAGAGCCTCAAGCTGTCACCCTGGATAGGGTGCCGTGGCATCACAGCTCACAGCAACCTCCAATTCCTGGGCTCAAGCGAGTCTCCTGCCTCTGCCTCCCAAGTAGCTGGGACTACAGGTGCCAGCCACAACA
>CAUYRH010065932.1:0-13886 GCA_963574655.1 Perodicticus potto | reverse complement strand
ATAGTGATTAAGAAAATGCTATGAGGGCTATCTCTCACAGTACGATCAAAATGTTTCTGATTGTATATGAAGCACATTCTGCCCTATGATTGCACCAATGTACACAATTATGATTTAATAAAATTATTAAAAAAAAAATTTGTAGATTCTTAAGTTCCTAGGTACTAGTTTCCAAAGTCTTTCAAAATGAATAACAACTTTTTTTTGAAAAGCAAGGAGATCTACATACACATTTAGAATTAGTTAATAAGAGTACCTTGACTTTCAAAGTATGCACACTTAAATCTAAAGAGAAAACAAAAACCCCATGAACTTCACAAATCTATCTTTATTTTCTATTAGAATTTGCAACTAGCTGGTGGTGGGGGCACACACCTGTAATCCTAACATTTCTAAATCACAAGACAATACTCTCCTACTGAATTATTTTATCCCTTCATCCTAATCCCATACTTACTTTCTTTTTTTTGAGCCACAGTCTCACTCCATTGCCCTTGGCTACAGTGCTACAGTGTCTTAGCTCACAGCAACCTCAAATTCCTGGGCTCCAGCAATCCTCTTGCCTCAGCCTCCCAAGTAGCTGGGACTATAGGTGCCTGCCTGCCACAAAGCTCAGCCAATTATTCTGTTTTTTAGTAGAGATGGGGTCTTGCTCTTGCTTAGGCTGTTCTTAAAACTCTTGAGCTGAAGCAACCCACCCACCTCAGCCTCCCAAAGTGCTAGGATTACAGGCGTGAGGCACCATGCTTGCCTCTAATATCGTACTTTCTTAATGTTCAAATGACTTGCATTTTACTCACAAGTTTCCTTTGGTTAGGGTTACTGTCCTTCTCCCTGATTTGAGGGCCCGATCTATCCCTCTGCATCATGATGAGCTGTCCTGCAAGGTTTAGCATAATGCTCTCTGCATCGCGAGCCTGAAATTTAAGAAAAAGAAATTAGATTCATAGTAATGGATACGTATATTTCCAATCCATAAAGCATACAGGTGAAAAATCTACAGTATTTATTGGGGTTGTACTATGTACAGCCATTCTGCTAGGCTCCATGGGAATACAAGGAGCTCTCTGGTTGTAATAAACAGCTTAATATATAAAATGTACTTAATGAACAATACCAGTGACATAAAATTGAGGGCAGAGCTAAATTATCCTGGAAAAATTAAGAGAACTTTAGAAGTTTGTAAAAATAAAATAGCACATTATTGATCTTGCTAGCATAGCTTGAATAGGTTTAAAGTAAGGGGGGCTGGGAATGGTGGCTCACATATGTAGTTCCACCTACTTGGAATGCTAAGGCAGAAGGACAGCTTAAGTCCAGGAGTTTAAAATAAAAAAAGGGAAGAAAGCACAGCAAAGAAAAAAAAGATGAGGTGGAACTTGAAAGATGAGGAAGACATACATAGGTGGAAGAGTAAGGGTTGGTTTTCTAGTTAAAGCATGTAATGTAAATGAAGACACGGAGCTAGGACAGAACAGTTCTATTAGGAAAGTGAGAACAATGTGCTCAACCACAGATAATACAAGAACAAGCAGAGTGGTGACAGACATTCAAAGAGGACTTGGAAAGCCAGGGAAAAGAGCAGCAGGAAATAAGCCACTATTTACGGTTCTTAAATAAGAAAGTTATTAAAAAACCAGAATTAATCAGAATGGATTACTGGCAAAAGAAAAACTTCATGGGTATTAACTTTAGGAATGAAGAAATTTCAACTGAATGCCAGAGTAGGGAGTTTTGTACAATGATTTCCTATTAAATCTTATTACCTGGAATTAAAAAAATGTGCACATTAAAGCTTGAGAAGCCTTGATATAGATATCAAGTCATTTCCACCTATAAAAAGGAAGATCATTTTGATTTTAAAAAATAGAATTTATTGCTATCCTAGACATGAAAGGTAGAAAAAAGCTAAATCAAAGATGATTAAGGTATTGAATTTAGGTGAGGTGCTAGAGAAGTTGAGGTTATCACTGATAGAACTTAGTAAGAGGACTTAGGGAAGAGAAAAATCCAAGAGTTCCTTTGTATCCCGCTATTTAATTTGAAAGAATAGTAAACATTTCTAGCAAAAATGAATTTAAGATGAATATGCCAGCATCAAAGCATAAAGGTGAGGTTTGTAAACTGACGGAAACAGGAAAAGTTTTCTGAAGTACAGATTAGGGGTGGGAGGTGGCTAAAGAACAGAGGGCCACACTTGAGTTTTTTAAGGAAAGAAGATAAATAGGGAAGCACAATGCCATATAAATTAAGAAGTAAAGAATTTTAGGAAGGAAAGAATGACTATCCAGAAGTCATAGGATTATGTCCCAGGTTTTGATGCTTGCTGGCTGAATTTAAGCTGTAAACTACAGAAGGGAGACTAAGATGGTTAAGGGTCGAGAAAGAACATCACAGAAACAATTGGAGATATGGGAATATTTAACAGGTAGATGAGAAGACACAGAGAAGATGTGAGGAGAGAAGGGGAGACCAAGGAATAACTATCTACAAATAATTTAGGTTATCATGTGGAAAAGGAAGCCACTTTTAATATTTCTTAGTCCAAAGAGTTAGAAAACTGGGACAGACTGTTACAAATCAGATTTTGGGTAACAGTCACTCTCTTTATAAAGTAGCCGAATTCTCAAAAACTGGATAGTCTAGTGCATTGTTTTGTAACTACTGTATGGAGTATTGAAGTTCAATGGATGTGCCTCAATAGGAAGTAAAAGACAGACTGGACAGACAGGAATGACAAATAGTCTGCATAGAATTTTCCTCTGACAATGGGTTCCCAGCTGACAGTTTAGAAACCATTGGTATAATGGAAGGAACCCTAAAATAGAAGTTCTGAAACCTGAGTCATTGTGGCACGACTATATACTCAGTTTCTTCAGCCAGAAAACTATAGGATTATACTTTCTTCATAATTAACTAATGGTGGAGTCCCCTGTATTTTATATTCGTTCTGCTTCTTTTCACCTCCTTTTTCACTGCCCAAGTTCAGGCTACTAACTCCTTTCACAGATTACAGTGTCCTCCCAGCTGCTCTCCCTACATGAGGTTTTCCTCTACTCCAGCCCACTGTCCTTATAGTTAAGAGAAAACAGAATAAAGCTTAGATCTAATAATACCTATCTTAAAACACGTTTGACTTGAAATTGTAGTCTAAAGTTATCAACATTGTCTGTAAGACTCATATCCTTTCTCACATTCCACATTTCAGTCACTCTAAAACTACTCCAATTCCCTGAATGTTGTCACGTCCTCTCTTGTGTATGGGCTTTTGTATTACTATTCCTTCTGTCTGAAATTCACCATTAACTTAGATCGTATCCACTCATTCTCCAGTTTTCAGTTTAACTGGTAAGAAATCTCTTGATTGTTCAGACTACACTAGGTTATTGTTATAGAGGCTCTCACAGGAACCTGTGACCCTACTTTTTGGTACACACATCACAAGACCAATTAATTATATAGATAAGTATTTGTTTAATTTTTGAGCAGAAACCATGTTTAGTTTGCCACTGCAACCCAGCATCTTCAAAGTAGGTACATCCTAGACACTTAGCATTTATTTGCTGAACAAATAAACAGTTCCTAAAATCAACTTAAAACACGAAAAACTGAGATGTAAACTCCAAAGAACTCTAATAATGGAATAGGGTTACCTGCTGTGGCAATTTCAGGGTAATTCCATTCTCTGTGCTCACTGATGTCAGAGTGACAGATACTACCAGGAAAGGGTGAGGAATGTAGCGTGACATGGAGACCTCCTGAAGAACTTGAATACCAGCAGTAGTGTTTGGACTATAAAAACAAAAGAAATCCCATACTTCAACAATAATGCTAGTAAAACTTTTTTTTTTCTTTTCCTGCTATTAATAGTGTTAGATTTCATGCTTATGGACAATCCAAATGTTTTCTACCCATTTTTCTCTCCTCTTCAAATATCCTTCAATCAGAAGATTGGCAAGGTTGAGGGAATTCAAAGAACAAGATATGGGCATGAGAAAGAAAGAAAGGGAGTAAGGTGTAGAAGGAAAGACAAAAACTAGGGAAGAAGCTATTAATAGAGATATTTAAGGGAAAAAACTAGTTGGTTTCCTCAGCCAGAGAGGGTTCTGTCACTGAGTCTGGTAAGATGTCTTAATTTTTATCTTTGCATGACTCCCTAATCACTGTACTTAGCAAATACTTCGTGGCTATTTAAACAAAAAGCCTTCTGAGGATAACATAAAACTAAAGATGTATGTTCTAAATGCTGCAAGTTAACCAGATGCCAAGAATATAAGGCAACATTTCCCAACAACAAAACTGCTGGCATTTCCTGCCCTAGACTATAGCCATCTAGCTCAATGGAAATAAAAGTGAGTCTGCAAAGGACAGGCTTCCTAAGGACAGGCTTTCTAAGAACTTCTTCAAATTTCCCTAAGTGTCTAGAACACTAGGATAGTCACCAGTCACTTATTTTCAAGATTGTAAAAAAAAATTTAACATCTAAGTTTTATCTCATCCCAAAGTAGATTTTTTTCAAATGAATCCAAGAAAATTAGCAGTGATAGTTTAGGCTATTTCTCTTTTTCATAGCCATCATATGAATATTACTAATATTACTAATATTCATATGATATTTTGCTTTTTTCACTTAAAAAAATGAAAGTAAATATGAAGGTAAAGTAACTTCTGAGAAAACAAACAATAGAGGAGAAACATTAAACACAAGCAAGAAGTGACTTCTCATATGCTATTTACTTACCCATCAGATTTTCTTTCAATACTGTAAAGGCATATTGAACAATCTGCTCTAAATACTACGACCATGTCCCGGAAGACACTAAGCAGTAATGTTTCTGCTTGTGCTTTGGTGACGTGAGCAAAAGCATTGTCTAGATTGGATGTTCGCAAGTATACTCTGAGCTGAAGAAAATAAAGATAAAGAAAATTATAAAAGTGAGATGGCTACCATAGATGACTAAATACTTTAAACATACTTTTTTCTTTCTTTCTTTTCTTCCTTTCTTGCTTTCTTTTTTTTGATACAGGGTCTTGCTCTGTCACCCAAGCTAGAGTGCACTAGGATGATGATAGTTCACTTTAACCTGAACCTCCTGAGTTCAAGTGATCCTCCCACTTTAGCCTCCCAAGTAACTGGGACTAAGGCCTGCACCACTACACTTGGCTAATTTTAAAAGATTTTGCAGAGACAGGATCTTGCTATGTTGCCTAGGCTGGCCTGGAACTCCTAGCTTGAACTGTAATCCTTCTGCCTTGGTCTCTCAAAGTTCTGGGATTATAGGTATGATTCACCACACCCAGACAACATGCTGTTTTTTATCTACTGGTTTCCCCCCCAACTTACAGGAGTTGAAAGACGACCTAAACTTTAACAATAAATGGATTACGTTTTTATTTTGGCCAATGAGGCTCATTCTAAAAATAAACAAAAAATGAAGTGATCGAAACTGTGAGTGCACTATTATGAGATACTCCTTTTAGACCTATGTGTTTAGAACTGATACAATGAGGTCAACAATTTTTCAAAACAAACAAAAACCCATATCCCTTACCTTCAGAAAGTTTTGCTTTCCGAGGTTTCAGTTACCTTTATCTACTACAAAACTGTTTTCTACTACAGTTTGAAAACAGGTGAGCATAAGATATTTTTTGAGAGAGAGCAATCACATTCATTTAACACTTAATACAGTATACTGTTAGAACTGTTCTATTTTGTTTATCATTGTTAATCTCTCACTGTGCCTAACTTGCAAATTAAACTACCATATTTATATATAGAAGGAAATAGTTTGGTGCTATCCTCAGTATCAGACACCCACTGAGGGTCTTGGAATATATTCCCTGTGGATAAGGAGGGACTACTCTAAATCAATAAATAATAAATCTATCTCTAAGGATAACTAGTCTTGCAAATTCTTTTGCTTTTAACTATCTTTATTTTTAAACTTTGTAGAGAATCTCTTAACAGCTAAAACCCTTACAAAAGGCAATCTTAGAAGTACCAATCGTCACTCCAAAAATTAAAAGAAATAGTAATAACCTGAAGAAAATTCTGTTGTAGGCAGTCCCCAGATTACAAACAAGATAGATCCTATGGGTTTGGTCTTATGTTGAATTTATATGTAAGTTGGAATAGGTACGATTACCTAGTCCCTGTAATAGCCTCTGTTTGTAAGTGTGAGTTACGTCAGTCAGATGTGTGTAACTCAGAGACTTGCTGTAATAGCTTCGGTTCTTAAGTGCGAGTTGTAAGTAAGCAGGCTGTTCATATCTTAAGGCCTGCCTGGTAGCTAAAAAATGCTAAATTCATAGTTAAAAAATAAAATGTTTTGTTCAGTTTCCAACAGACTATTTTCTATATTAAACTAAATTGTTCTAAATAGCTTTAAAATGTAAAAATCTATTATTTCTGAGAGAAAAGACTTACCTCTTCTTGATGATCATTTATATTATAACACGCAAGAACCATAAAATCATTCCACCAGGCTAAGCCACCTGTCACAATCATATTTTGCTCCTTAATAAAAAAATAAATAAAAATACTTTAATTCTACTTATATAGAAATTATAAGAAAGTAATACACTTATGAAATATTCTTAGGCAGACCATGAGACCTCATATTATTTCTGCTTTACTCTTTCTCTCCCAATTATTACTCTAGGGTCTTTATTAATAATAATTCATATCCTATTTTTAAAAATAAATATTTCTGTAAGGAGGCAAATATATCATTCAAAATAATTTGGTATCATATAGCATCATTACTCCCACCTCCAACAGACCTCGGTTTAAATTCTGGACTTTATCATTTATCAGATGAGTGACTTTGAATCCCCGTTTTTCTTTGATCAAATGGTGACAATAGTGCCCTCATTGGGCTGTTATGAAGATGGATGAGATGATATTCATGAAAACATCTCAAAGTACCTGGTATACAATAGGCACCAATTAAGTGATAAGTTCTTCCTTTTCCTTTTATTTGATTCTTACAAAATCCAACTAGTATGAACTGCATGCATGCATACACACACACGTATGTACTACCCAATTACAGAGAGACAGACAGCAGGGTGTGATCTCAAATTCTGTGGAAATTTATTCTAATCACATAAGATAAACTAATCAGGAATGTGAAGTAAATCCTTAACCTAAATAATTGTATTTACTGATCTTAAAAAGAATTAAAAATAAACCAATTCTTCAACACAGATTCTTTTATCAAACATCAAGTACTTTATCAGATTGACTTTCAGACATTATCCAATGTCACCTTTTTATATTTAATTTTATTTTTTATAAGTAACCAATGGTTGACTTTATAGTTATTTCACATTGTGGTACTCTTATACTTTAAGAAATAAGTTATTACTTTCAAAAAGACAAACCTGGGTGATGTTTCCAAAAAGTTTCCATTTTTTGGTGAGTAATGAATAATGTGCAAAACCAAACTTCCCAACCACAGCAATATTTTGTCCAAGCTTATCAATAGCTGAAAACTATTAGAAGAAAAACAAAATTAAGAACTCTTCCTTGCAAACCTATCTACTTTCTTTGGTATAAAGAGCTTGGTACTATGTCAGGCAAACAGACAATTGATAAATGTTTGCTAAGTGAATTAAATATAAAATACTAAATTTAAAAATCCAAATATTTATACAGGTATAGTTAACAGAATTATAAATATTAACATAATAGCAATGTATAATGGATCAAGTACTAAAATTTTACTCTTATCAATATAACCATTGAAGGGCTCTCCCCAAAATGCCTCTTACTGTAAATGCTATCCAATGAAAGTCAACACCAACAAAATAACAACTCACCCGTATAGGCCAATTGCTCTCTAGATAGGTGCTGGAAATCTATGTAGAAAATAACACATCAGTTTATTGAGACTTAAGAAATAAATCTAAACTTAAAGCATTAACTTATCACCTTCCTGTACAACGCTTAAGGCAACCCTAAATAGTGGGTATTAACACCAGAACACTTAGAATTTATCATTTATACATGAGCCAATGTTTCATATCTCATGTCTTAACCATTTCAAGTTTCTAGACAGCAAATTTTCCTCTCATGTTTTTGTCTTTTTTAAATATTGAACTAACATAGACTGATAAGAGATTTTTAACAAAGCACCTATGAGGGAAGCTATGGATTATGCAGATGAACAATTTGGGTATGATGGTGTAAACCATCCTGAAATAATCTTACTTAATAAAATTACAGGCTCATTAAAAGCTTTATTTTCTTTTTTTTTTAGACAGAGCCTCAAGCTGTCACCCTGGATAGAGTGCCATGGCACCACAGCTCACAGCAACCTCCAATTCCTAGGCTCAAGCGATTCTCCTGCCTCCGCCTCCCAAGTAGCTGGGACTACAGGCGCCCGCCACAACGCCCGGCCATTTTTTGGTTGCAGCCGTCATTGTTGTTTGGCGGGCCCGGGCTGGATTCGAACCCACCAGCTCAGGTGTACGTGGCTGGTGCCTTAGCCCGCTGAGCCACAGGCGCCGAGCCAAGCTTTATTTTCTTAATGAAAATTTTTTTACTTCTTTTATATTCTTCTGATTAAAAAAGCAATGTTTATAAAATTAAATAATATAAAAATGTACAAAGTACATTGTTTATTCTATAAGCAAACATGTAAGAATGCATAAACTACTATTTTTCTATTGGAGTATTCAACAAATTCATGTACAAGAAGTCTTAATATATCAACAGATATTCTTTATCTACAACATTGGTGGTATATTTTCCTATATAGTCTGTCATATATCTTTGTACATCTCTGTATCACAGAACTTTTAAGCTTAAAGTATCCTCTATGGGATACCAATGTAGATTAAAGTTTAGCTTTATTGAGACTGATGGCTCTAGCTTACTGACTAAATAGTTTTCATGAGCACATGGTGAGAGTGGGGTGAGAATTAATAAAACTGAACAAAGAGTCTTCTGTTCCTGGAATAAGAAAAGCTTCAATTTATTCAAACTGAATAAATTTAAAATGCGATTAATTTCATTTTGCTCTAAGAAAAGTTGTCACATATTTACAAAAAGAAAGTAAATTAAAAGGCCAAGTGCAATAAAATCCAATAAAATTGTTCATGTAACATGAAAACAAAAATCAAGTAAAAGCAATATGCTGAAAACATCTGTATTAACCTTGATAAAACTAACTTATAAAACTATTTGTTATTGCTTATTATCTAGAAAGCCAACTTAAAATCCAGCTAAATCAATAGTTTTTACTATAACTTTTTAACTAATACTGGTTTGTGAACGACAGCTTTACACAATTAAAGATAACAATGTCATGGTATACACTTGAAGAATGTTTAGCTTAGATCCTAATAGATGTACTACACTATTCAGACCAAATAATTAAATGGACCTTGACAGACAAAATTGGCTCAGAATAATGGTCAACGTGGATGGTGAAATAAAGTTGAAAGCAATTTTCTAGAAGCCTAGAAAAGATTTTTTGTTGGATAAAGAAAAATAGATTTTGCTGCACAAGGAAAATCTGACCCTGGTGTGAGGCTGCAAGGACCCAGTTTGAAACTCATTTGCTGCCTCTCCAGTTACATGAAGAAAATTGAAGATTTTTTACAAATAAGCATTATCTAGCTGAATAGAAGTATATCATGCATCTAATTCACTTAGAAGAACCAAAATAGTGTGCTGATAATGACACTCTGAAGACATTGTCCAAGAGAGAACACGAGAGTTCAACAGAAAAGTAAGAGGAAACACCAAAAGCCAGGAAAGAGAAGGATGACAAGCAGCCTGGTTGGCCAGAACCTGCTGGAACTGGGAAAATTTCTTAGTATGGGGAGAGGGTGAATTAGCATCTTCCTTCAGTCCACTTCCCCTACTGGATAGAACTTAGATCTTCCTCATCGCTGAGGCACCTGAACACTCCACTGAGGGAACTGAGGTTGAGCCTAAATATTCTACCACTATCATCTCAGCTGGCTCCTATCTGTAAGCACCACCTACTGGCCTGGAGGCTGGCATACACAGCCCATTGCAACTATTGCCAACATAAGCACATAGCAACTGGGACCCAGAAGAGCAGTACACCATTGCTACCACCAACATCCATGCCATTCCAGTCACCTAGGTGCTTGAGAGCCAACTCACCTGCCTGTTCTACTGCTACAACAACCAGCATTAGGCTAAGCCACCTACAGGCCTAAGCTGCCAGTCTATACTCACCAACAATGATGCCAGTGTATGCTGCCCCAGGAACAGGGACAGACATGCATAGCCCACCACCCCTACCACTGAAGCTTGAAGGTTAGTGTATCTGGCACCAGTACAACTTCACCACAGCCTCCACAAATAACCAAATCCTGCACAATGAGAAAACTACAGATACTACTAATGCTATCCATAGTTAAAGAAGTCATACAGAGACTTTGCTATTGCGCACACCCAGAAGCAAATTCAAAGGGCCCTACCTAACCAGCAACATAAAAATATTCAAGTAAGTTCCCCTAAGACCCTCAAAGAGAGAAAAGGCAAATATAGGAAGAAGTGGCTGTGAAACCATATGCACAGATACCAATATAGAGACACAGGAAATAAGAAAAAGGGAAAAATGACACCTTCCTCAAAGGAACACAATACTTCATCAGCAATAGACAAAATACATTCAAAATCTCCAACAATACACTAGACAAAGCAGAAGAAAGATTTCAGAACTAGAAGACAGGTCTTTTGCAATAATCCAGTCAGACAAAAATACATGAACAAGACAAATCTTTTAAGACTTTTGGGGCAACATAAAGTGACTGAATTTATGAATGAATGATTAATGTTGCTGAGGGCAAAAAGAGAACAAAAGATTTAGGCAACCTTTTTATTTAATGAAATAATAGGTAAAAACTTCCTAAGTTTGTTGAGAGAACTAAACATCTAGATATAGGAGGTTCAGCAATCCTCAGGCAGACATAATGCAAAAAGGAATTTGCCATGGCCCATTATAATCAGACTGTCTGAAGTCAAAGTGAAAGAGTGAACTGTAAAAACACCAAGTGTCTAGTCTTCTATAAAGGAAACCCCAGAAGACTAACAGTGGACTTCTAGGTAGAAACTTTACAGACTAGAAGAAAATGGGATGCCATATTAACAATGTTAAGGGAGGGGGTACAAAAAACCTCTGACAACTAAGAATTCTATATTCAGTAAGATTTACCTTCATAAATGAAGGATGAATCTAGTCTTACCTAATCAAGCAAATCCTGAGGGACTCTGTCATCATTAGACTGGCCCTACAAGAAATGCTCCAGGAAGTCTTAAAGTTAGCAGCAAAAAGATGACACTTCCCACCATCAAAACACACTGTAAGTATAAAACTCACTGGTAAAGCAATCACACAAAGGGAAGAGAAAGGAATCCAATGGCACCACTATAGAATTCCCCCAAACCACAATGACAAAAGTAACAGAAAAAGAAACAATTTCTAAAATAACTAGAAAACAATTAACAATATGATAGGAATAGAACCTCAGACAATATTAACCTTGAATATAAATGGATTAAATGCTCCACTCAAAAGATACAGGTTGGCTGCATGGATTTTAAAAAATCATCAAACTATACACTGCCTATAAGAAACTCATCTTAACTGTAAAGATATATATAGATTTAAAGGGGTGTGAAAAGATATTCCATAGAAATAGAAACCAAAAGTGAGCAAAAGTAGCTATATTTGTAACAGACAAAAGACTAATTAAAAAAATGCAAAAAAAGTAAAAATACGCAAAGGCCATTATATAATAAAGATATCAATTCATCAGAGCAATATAACAATTCTATACATACATACATACTTACATATACATGCACAAATATATATGTATGTGTGTGTATATATAAATCAATAAAAGGTCTGACAATGAAGTTCCCAAACTCAACCTAGAAGTGCTACGTACCTCATTGCTGAAAATTACTATGGTCAGCTTTGAAGTACTCCCCTTGAGATAGCTATGCACTAACACCAGAGCCTAGTCCACCCTTCAAAGCAATTTTGGAACTCTTCTTCTGGAATAGCCATCAGAGCTGTCATTGTATGATACACAAAAACACAGGACAATAATGAATGCCACTCAGGAAGATATCACCACACATTTATACAAAAAAAGCTGTGAGACACTGATATCTTTAGGTTATGTAATCTTACCAAGTTGTTTATGTGCTGCCAATGTAAGCATATAGTAGCAAGTTCACAAACTTAATTGTCAAGCCTTGTATGAAGACAGCTCTGATGGCCATTCCAGAAAAAGAATTCCAAAATTGTTTTGAATGAGGGAATAGGCACTGGTGTTGGCGCCTAGCTTCCAAAGGGGAGAACCTTGAAGTTGACCATAGTGATATTCAGCAATGAGGAACACAGCACTTTTTCTAGAATGAGTTTGTGAATTTAATTGTCGGATAGACCTCGGTATGCACCAAACACTGCAACACCCAGATCCATTTAACAAATATTGATAGACCTAAGGGGGGAGGGAAGAGAGAGAGAGAGAGAGAGCAACAGAATAGTGGGGGACTTCAATATTCCACTCATAGTGTTAGACAGATCATCTATACAGAAAATCACAAGAAAACATTATTTTGAAAATGAACTTTAGACTAACTGAACCTAACAGACATTTACAGAACATTCTACCCAACAACTGTAGAATATACATTCTTTTCATCAGCATATAGAATATTCTCCATGACAGATCATGTTAGTCCACAAAACAAGTCTCAACAAATTTTTAAAAAATTGAAGTCATATCAAGTATCTTTTCAGATAACAGTGGAATAAAACCAAATGAACTTTGGAAACTATACAAATACACAGAAATTAAACTATATGCTCCTGAATGACCACTGGGTCAACAAAGAAATTAAGATAAAATAAAAATAATTTCTAAAATAAATGAAAATGAAAATACAATATATCAAAACATGTCAGATACAACAAAAGTTGTGCTAATAGAGAAGTTTATAGCAATAAATACTTAGATCAAAAAAGTATGAAGACTACAAATTAACAACCAAATAATATATTTCAAGAACTAGAAAAGAATAAACCAAACCACAAATTAGCAGAAGAAAAAATTGTACAAAGATCAGAGCAGAAATAAATGAAATAAAGACTTAAAAAAAGATCAACAAAACAAAAAGTTTGGTCTTTGAAAAGATAAATAAAATTAATAACCTGCTAGACTAAGCAAGAAGAGAGAAGACTCAAATAAATAAATTCAGAAATGAAAATGAGGCATTACAATACTACCACAGAAATAATACAAACGATTATCAGGGGAAAAAACAAACAAACAAACCCCCAAAGATCATCAGGGAATTATTAAGAACAACTATATGCTCACAAAGTAGGAAATCTACAGGAAATGGATAAATTTCTAGAAACATACAACCTCCCAAGATTGAACAGATCAATAATGACTATCAAGACTGAATTAGTAATAAATCTCCCAACAAAGAACAACCCAGTACCAGATGGCTTCACTGCTGAATTCTACTAAATTTACAAAGAACTAGTACAACCTTTCACAGTTGACCATCTTCCGACATTGACCACATCATTAAACTGACTACATATACATATCAGGACAGTAGGCCTAGTTCATAATGCTGATCAGCTCCATACGTGGACCAGTTTGTTTAGTTCCATGGGTGGTTTTTATAATAGGTAGTATTTTGTTGAAGAGTCTTTCATCTATGTTCATCAGAGATATTTACCTCTAATTTTCTGTTGTTTCATCCTGTAGTGTTTTTTTTGTTTGTTTGTTTTTTCCTTTTTGAAACAGAGCCTCAAGCTGTTGCCCTGGGTAGAGTGCCTTGGCATCACAGCTCACAGCAACCTCTAATT
>CAUYRH010065926.1:0-23558 GCA_963574655.1 Perodicticus potto | reverse complement strand
AATTTTCTTCTGTTCCTAATTTGGTGAGGAAGGTTTTTTACTATGAATGTGTGTTAAATTTTCTCAAAGACTTTTTCTTATCTATTTATATGATTTGGTGGTTTTTAATCCTTTATTTTATTGATATGGTATATTACATTTCTTGATTTTCTTAATGCTTAACCAATCTTGAATTTATGTGAAAAATATCACCAAGACAAAGTGAATAATCCTTTTGTGATATTGCTAGATTTAATTTGCTTGAATTTGGGCAAATATTTTCATACCTATATTAATACATAAAAGGTGTATAGAACAGTAATTGGTTTTATTTTTGTGATGTCTTTGTTTCTGGTATCAGAATGGTTTGGAAAGGTTTTTTTTCATCTTCTAATTTATAAAAGTGTTAATGATGAATAAGGATTACAGCTTCTTAAATATTGGTAGAATTCACCAATGAAGGCATGTGGGTAGTTATTAATATTTGATTACCATATTGATTTTTTTATGTATCTACTTGAATTGTTCAGTTGTTGAGTCATTTGGTAGTGTGTATCTAAGAATTAAATTATCTAATTTTTTGACATGTAGTTGATTATTGAATTTACTTATAACCTTTTATTTTTGTATGAATGGTACAATAGTCCCTTCTCCTGCTTTTAGTAATTTGAGCGTTTTCTTTTTTTTAATTGGCGAATCTAGTTAACTTTGTAAATATTTGTCTAGAAATTTTGTTGCTCTTTTGAACTTGGTTTTGCTGATTTTCTTTATTGTTTTTCTATTATCTATTTAATTTATATCCACTTGTGTTGATACATTTTTTTTCCTGATTGCTTAGTATAGTTTACTCTCATTTTTCTAATGAGAATATTAGAATGGTAGAATAGTAGGTTACTGAATTTATCGAATTGAGTTTTTTGGTATAAATGATTGCAATTATAATTTTCCTTTAAACACTGCTTTAGTTGCACCTTGCAAGTTCTGTCAAGTTGTGCATGAATTTTCATTCAGCTCAATTACTTTCTAGTTAGTCTTTTCTGTTTAAGGGTGTACTGTTTGTGAATTGTTGAAGTTTCTTTTGGTTATTTTTAATTTTATTCCATATGGCCTGAGAACATCATTTGTATGATTTTAATATTTCTAAATTTATTGAGACTTATGTTATAGCTTATAGGTATATTTTGGAGAAAGTTTCATTCACATACATGTGAGAAGAATTGGGAATTCTGCTGTGGTAGGGTAGCATGTCCTATACATGCCTATAAGGTTTAAGTGCTTTCAGTATTTTTCAAGCTATTACCCTGTTGATCAGTCTAGAGTTTCTATTATTAAAAGTGGAGTATTGAAGTGTGCAACCTTTGTTGACTTGGCTATTTTTCTCTTTAGTTCTGTTAGGTTTTGCTTCATGTAATTTGGGTTTTAATGTTAAGTAGAGTTGTTATTTTTAAAGTTCATGTCATATTTTATTATCCAAATATCAATCTATGTCTATCTGAGAAATACATATGCAGGTTATTATTTTGTATTTTCAAATTTTTATGTTAATATTGGATTTTTATTCTTATTTTTTATACTTATTCTGATTCTTTTACCTGTTTTGTCCCTGGGTTTTCTGAGAGATGAGACAAAAATGGCAATATACTTTACATATGTCATTTTAATAGAGGGGACTGTGTTACATACATCCCTATATAACAGTGTTTAGTTTTTAAAATAATCATTATCTTTACTAAGAATTTCTATAAAATAACTTCCCTTATTAATAATTATTTACAATATAAAGATATAATATTTTTCCTTCTCACAATATAACTAATACAGGCTAGAATTTGAATAACTAGAAGAATGAATAGTAACCATGTCTCCTAGGCTCTATTAATTAACAGTTGTCTATAGTGAGTCTTTTGGAAGTATATGATTAATCGACTTATGATTAAAAGACTTACAGATAGACTGTTAGCATTCAAGGGTATTCCTTCTTATCCATGCATTTTTATTTTGAATTTATAGTCAAATTTTTATTGTCCTTTAAACACAGTTACTGGATTTCTTTGGAATGGTACCTATAGGCAGGAAAATCTATTTGAATCACTCAAGAAATTGGAATGATTCCAGAATAATGGTCTTCCTCACAGTATAAAAGAGACTATTTTCAAGATATCTGCTTGGATTTTTACATAAAAATTGGCAATATTTAAAGTTTATAATTTAATAAGAAATGCTTCATTAAAATATGGAAAATACCTAACATACTGAATTAAAGTACAATAAAGACTATGCTCTTTAGTTTCCTTAGAGTCTTGATTTTTATGTTATCCCTTATTTATTGTATTTTTATTTACTATATGGAGGCACAACTTAAATACAGTAAAAATGTACCCATGTTAAGCATGCAATTTGCTGAGCTTTGACATATGTATACACCCAGTAAGCACCACCAGAAGTAAAATATAGGACACTTTCATAAACTTTTTTGCCCTCTTCCTACTCAATTACTACCTTCAACATTAGCTGCAGGAAAATGCACTTTTATCACGTGTTCGGTTTGTTGATTTGTTTTTTATGAAGTTTGACATAAATGGAGTCACACAGTATGTACTCTTGTGTCTGAGTTCTTTTCTTCAGCATAATTATTGCCTTATCAATAGATTTTTAGATAAGACATCAAAAGCACAGGCAACAAAAGAAAAATACATAAATTAGACTTCATCAAAATTAAAAAAATCTTTGAGCATCAAAGGACACTATTAAGAAAGTTAAAAGGAGAAATATTTGCAATTCATAGATCTGATGAGGGATTGATATCCAATAGAGAGGAAATATTTCCTAACTCACCACAAGAGGTTAGCAGTACCCTAGCATCAAAAACAGACCAAGATATTACAAAGAAAGAAAACTACAGATCAATATTGCTCCTTAATATAAATTTTAAAATTCTCAAAAATATTAGCAAATCAAATCCAACATTGTATAAGAAGATTTATACACTATGACTCAGTGGTATTTATTCCAGTCATGCAAGGCCTATGTAACATTCAAAACTGATTAATGTAAACCATCAAATCAATAGAAGTAAAATTATATGATTATATCAATAGATACAGAATAAGTACTTGACCAAATCTAATACTTTTACTCATGTTTAAAAAAAAAGAAAGAAAAAAAACCCTTAGCAAAGAAAGAATAGAAGGGAACTTCCTTAATTTGTTTAAGAACATATATGAAAAACGTATAGCAATATTATACTTAATTGTAGAAAGAATAGAAGGGAACTTCCTTAATTTGTTTAAGAACATATATGAAAAACGTATAGCAATATTATACTTAATTGTGAGAAACTACTTCCCTGATAAGATTATGAACAAGGTAAAGATGTCTCCTTAATCATTCCTATTTAACATCTTAGTGATTGTCATGGTAAATTCAGTAAAACTAGAAAAGCTTATAAGAAGTATACAGATTGGGAAGAAAAAAATAAAACTTTTTTTTTTTAAAAGATGACATGACTATCTATGAAGCACATTCTAAGCAACAAAATCACTCCTAGAACTAACAAGTAATTACAGCAAAGTTGTAGGATACAAGGTTAATATACAAAAGTCAATTGCTTTCTTATATGCTAGCAATGATCAAAACATGAAAATTTGTATTTATAGCAAAAACAATTAAAATACACATAAATGTAAAAAAATTGTAATATCTACATAAGGAAAATTTGAAAACTTTGATAAAGGAAACAAAAAAAAATCTAAATAAATGGAGTGGTATTCCATGTGCATGGATAACAAGAGTCAACTATTGTCAAGATTCAATTTTCCCAACTTGATCTATAAATTCAATTTAATCTCAATCAAAATCCTAGCAAGTAATTTTGTGGATACCTATGAACTCATTCTAAAGTGTGTATATAATGACGAAATATTCATAATAGCTAACATAATCTTGAAGAACAACTGAAATACTGTCACTATTGGCCTTCAGGTCTTAAGATAAAGCTGAAGTAATTAAGACAGTGTGGTACTAGAGAATGTATAAACAAGTAGATGAATTGTATATACTAGATAAATATAGTCAACTTATCTGATTTTTGACAGAAAAACAAAGGCAATTTACCAGGACTTCCACTAAGATGTTAAATAGGAATGGGTAAGGAGACATCTTTACCTTGCTCATGATATTATCAGAAAAGTCATTTCTCACAGTTAGTATACTTTCTTTGGAATAAATGATCATGGAACAACTGGATATCCATATTACAATAACAAAAATGACTCTAGAAACATATCTTATTATACTTTCACAAAATTTAGCTCAAAATGGATCATAGACCTAAATGCAAAAAACAAAATTATAAAACTTTTAGAAGATAGCATGATTTTCTAAAAAAAACCTCAATTTTTCTAAAGAAAAAATAAGATTCACAATGGCTTTTTTTTTTGTTTAATTGGAGACGGAGTCTCACTTTGTCTCACTCAGTAGAGTGCTATGGCATCATAGCTCACAGCAACGTCTAGCTTTTGGGTTTAGGCAATTCTCTTGCCTCAGCCTCCCAAGTAGCTGAGACTCCAGGCGCCCACCACAATGCTCAGCTATTTGTTGTTGTTGTTGCAGTTTGGCTGGGGCCGGGTTCAAACCTGCCACCCTTGGTAAATAGGGCCAGGCACCCATTCACTGAGCCACAGGTGTTGCCCCTCACAATGTCTTTTTAGCTACAACAGCAAAAGCACAATCAACAAAGAAAAGAATTGATAACTTGGACCTCATTAGAATAATGCTTTATGAAAGACACTCTTAAAGGAATTGAGATAGACCACAGACCAAACACATCTGAAAAAGGACTGCAATCCATAAATACAAAGAATTCTTAAAACTCAATAAGAAAACAATATGATTTAAAATTGGCAATAGTTCTGAATACACATCACCGAAGAAGATATATAGATGGAAAATAATTACAGGAAAAGAGATGCTGTCCATCATATGTCATTAGGGGATTAAGGTTGGTCTAGAGCAGTGGTTCTCAACCTCTGGGTTGCGACCCACAGGAACTGTATTAAAGGGTTGTGGCATTAGAAAGGTTGAGAACCACTGGTCTAGAGTGACTTTACCTTAGGATTCTTTAGTCCCATCAAAAAAATAAAATCCCTGTGGGTCACTACTGAATGCTTCTGCTTGATCCTTGAGGTATCTCTACTCTTGTTTGGAATTCAAATACTAGTGCTCTAGTGCTCTGTCAGCTTTTGGATCTGTTCAGTTTATAGCTCCCCAGTCCTCTGAAGCCACATTAGCTAAGAGCATAAATTACCTAACTGCTAAATTATTTAATACTGTTGTACGTACTGAGGATATATTAATGATCAAGACATAGGCCTCTGATCTTATATTGCTATATTTTACTTGGAGGAAGCCATAATAAACAAATAAGCAAAATTAGAAAATATAAGCTAGTAATGTGTTATGAGGAAAATAAAATAGGAATAAGGGATAAAGAGTGTCCTTGAATTACTTTAGGTTGGTTGTTTGGGAAAGGCTCTCTGATTAGGTAACTTCATAGCTAAGGCATAAATATAAAAAATTTAACCAGACAATGATCTGGAAGATCTACAACAAAGGTGTAATGATGTCAGGACCCATATGGCCCTAGTCACAGTCACCGCACGAAGGAACCAGGTAGTGACATGGATTAGAAGTGCAAGCTTTCAAGAGGCAGGCTAACCTTAAGTGCAGGGTAGCCCCAAGAAACCTCCGCAGTACCTATCTATTGAGCCAGTACTTGACAGGTGAGGGGAGTATTAGACAATGACTGCGTGCTTAAGGATTGCCACGGGCTGGGCTTGGGCTTTCTCTTCACAGCTCCAGAGGATGATTAAGCTTTAACACCTGTGGATGAGTTGCCCAAGAGTCTACCCCTAAGCTGCAAATCATCTCACTCAGAGGCCATCTGGCTCTCAGTGTCCTCTACATTTCCCTCTGTGTATTCCAAGGGATAGGGAAGGGAGAAAATTTGTTATTATTTCAGCCATTTTCCTTATGGAGGAGCTTTCCTTCCTGCTCAGCAAAGAAACAAAAGGGCTCATGAGTTAACAAAATTACACCAGCGAAACTAACCTGGGTAATGAAAGAATTCCAGTTTTTGTGATTGTGTTATGTATGCTAGCCAGTCTAGGCATAGGGGGAGACATGCCCCCTTGGTGCTAATCACCACCCAACTACATACTTCGGGCTGACCTGTAAGGTCAATGACGCTTCCATAGGAAGTATTAACCAATACCCAAAGTTATCTGTCCATTGTACTCATTTCGAATGAATGAGCAAAAACGAGCTTAGAATGTTAGGTGGGGAATGGGTTGTTCTGATGAACTCAGACCCTTTCCAAGCTAAAGTCTGGGGGAGCAATATGGTTTTAAGATGGGAAGGTAAAGATCAGGTGCCCAACTGAAACAGATTCAAGCCCAACAAGTAATTCTCTTACCTTAGCCGATAAGAGTATAACCATTACCAAGAAGCCTGCTGTTCGAGGTTTTCGTTGTTCGTGACCTCATTAAAGCCCAGAGGATGTGTTCTGAGCTTGCCTGGGGCTTCCTACCAGCCCAGAATGATGGAAACCTGTATCAATCCTCCCTCTCTGAATAGAAGCTTTAACTGCTGATTAGGGAAAAGGGACGCTGACCGCTCCTAACTACTTCCTGCTGATGATGGACAATGATATGGGAGAGGCAGTTAGAGGTCCTTCAGAAGAGGTTGATCCAGAGTTTCTTTATTATGAAATTGCCCAGGCCTAAGAATTAGAGTCCTTAGTACATCAGTAGAAAAATTAGTGAAGGCAGGTTCATTAAAGTGCTGGCAATGTTTCCTGCTCTTGTTGAGGCTTAATCCAGCGGGCTGGTAGGCACTGTTTCTCTTGTTATTCTGTAATGATATGAGCAAAACTTTGACCCCAATGTAGCACATAACCAGGTTTCCATTCTGACATATCAGGTTTTTTATATAAGCCATGCATGTATATATTCATCTAAAGATGCATTTTGTGCTTTCAGAGGTCGCAAAGCCTTTCGACACTCAGAGTTAGCGTTCTTTAATGCTAACTTTTGAAAAAGCCCAGCTCTAGCTGGGCAATGGATTTATCGACTGAAGTTTTCCATCAAGCTAGAAAGTCAGTGTAAGGTTCATTTCCCCATTGCATTATCTTTTTTTTTTTTATTATTAAATCATAGCTGTGTACATCAATGCAATCATGGGGTACAATGTGTTTGTTTTATATACAATTTAAAATGTTTTCATCAAATGAGTTAACATAGCCTTCATGGCATTTTTTTTAGTTATTGTGTTATGGCATTTATATTCTGGGCAGCACCTGTGGCTCAGTGAGTAAGGCACCAGTCCCATACACCCAGGGTGGCAGGTTCAAACCTGGCCCTGGCCAACCTGCAACAAAAAATAGCCGGGTGTTGTGGAGGGTGCCTGTAGTCCCAGCTACTTGGGAGGCTGAGGCAAGAGAATCACCTAAGCCCAACAGCTTGAGGTTGCTGTGAGCTGTGACGCCACAGCACTTGACCGAGGGTGACAAAATGAGACTCTGTCTCTAAAAAAACAAGACATTTATGTTTTACACCTAGTAAATTACACATGTAGCCTTATAAGATGCATCGTAGGTGTGGTCCCAGCAATTACTCCCCTGCCACCCATCCTCCACGCTCCCCTCCCCTCCCCTCCATCTCCTCTTTGCCCTTCTTCTTGAGCTATAATTGGGTTATAGCTTTCATAAGAAAGCTATAAATAGGTTTCATAGTAAGACTGGATACTTTTTCTTCCATTTTTGAGATAATTTGCTAAGAAGAATATGTTCTAGCTCCATCCATGTAAACATGTAAGAGGTAAAGTCTCCATCTTTCTTTAAGGCTGCATAATATTCCATGGTGTACATGTACCAAAGTTTATTAATCCATTCGTGGGTCGATGGGCTCTTGGGCTTCTTCTATGACTTAGTAATTATGAATTGTGCTGCAATAAACATTTTGGTACAGATGTCTTTGTTGTAGTGTGATTTTTGGTCTTCTGGGTATACCTAGGAATGGAATTGTAGGGTCGAATGGGAGGTCTATTTTTAGATCTCGAAGTACTCTCTGATTTTTCTTATACTTCCAAGAGGCAAGTGAATCCATTAGACTGATGTTCAGGAATAAAGATGTACCTTCGGGAATCATTGGCTTGTGAATGGCCTTTAAACAATAAGACCGATTCTGTTCACTAAGGAAGTTAGTGTAGATATAGAATAGGTTTAAGCCATGAGTACTGGGGAACTGCAACATTATGAGGTCTGGAAGAAGAAGAACTGGAAATAAGATTAAGCTAGAGCAGTCAATGAGACAAGCATGGGCCATTATATGGGCATTGTACTGAAGAGGCTGAAGTCAAGCCGAACTGGTTTCAGTTGCACCAACTTTCAGGCCAGGCAGGTGGGTCTCCAGCACCCATAACTGACTGTCTTTTCAGGTGTGCTTTGGTTGGCTGGCAGCACCAACTGGAGTGGAAGCATTGGCTTAAGAGTTACAGGAAATTTTAGTATCACGCTGTCTTAGCAACTTAAGGACCACAGGCATGGGCTGATGGGGACTGGGGAGATAGATTAATTTGAATGTTAGCATTTTCCGATGAGTCTCAAAGTTCATTGCTTTTGTTTTCCTGATTACTGTGTCAGAAAAGATTTTTATCATAAATCTTTTACATGAACACCAAATAAAAGACTCATACAGCTTGATTATTTTACCCTGCAACTCTCAGAATGATTTCTAAACTTCTTAGGATGACATTGAGGAACATCTTTGATCTGTTTTACCCGATCCTGATTTTATCTGCCATCCTCTCTCATCACTTGCCTTGTTCCAGCCAAGTTGACGTACTATACTTTTACTTCCCTGAACACCACCATGTTTTTGCACATGACAGTCCCTTGGAACACTATTTCTACCCACTAGTTGGCAAGCTACTTGTTAAATTTTAGGTCTCAGTTTAGATGTTACCTCCATCTTCCTTATCCTCCAAATCAGGATTATATACTTTTCTCTCTTGCCCCATAATACTGCAAAATTCCCACATCATTTTGCTGTTACTAGACAGTTTTGTAATTTTCTATATACTTGTCCATTTCTCCCTCTAGACTAAGGGTTAGAAAACTTTTTCTCTGAAGGGCCAGATACTAATGTTTTAGACTTTGAAGATCATTCTCTTTCACAATGACTCAGCTCTGTCACTGTAGCATGAAAGCACCTGGAGACAACACATAGCCAAATAACTATATTCCAATAAAACTTTATTTACAAAAAACAGTCAATGGACTGGACATGGCCCAAGAAGGCAAAAAGTGTATTTTGATTGTTTTATTCCCAGAACCCAGCACACTCCTTGAAATACAATAAAACCTACACAAACATTTGTTTAAGGAATAAAGGCATTCTGGCACAGCCTTTCCCAGAAAATAGCCTTATTATGATGATAGAACATATTATGCAATTTAAAAATTACTTCATGTACATTCTTTCAAAGCAAGCATAAATCTAAATCTAGTATCCACTGTAATGGTTTGACTCAGTTTTCCTCCCTTGTGTTTTGCCTGGTGAGGCAGTTGTTACACAGACACGTGAGGACTGTTTAATCTTCACATTTCTAGCTGCGATCAGGGCGTTGTAGAAATTGCTATCTCTGGACGTGGAGTTCAGATGGCACTGTCCCTGCGATCCAGTCTGTGCACTGTGGTTATTGGGAGTCTGGTATTTATTGACCATTCCTGTCTCTCTGTAGTGCATGGAATTTGGTTAAATGGTGATTCATTTGGAGAGGTATCATTTATTTAGATTCATTTAATAGAGTTTTATGTGGTTTCTCGGCCATGGTTTACTTCCCAAAATTATGAACGGGAAATCAGGAGGTTTACGAGAATTCTGGCTTGTACCTTTGCCAGGTAATGAGTAAAACATGGTGTAGAGAATGAGAAGCTATGTTTGTGGTAGTCACATCTTTTAACCAGACTCTGTTGGGATGTTGAGCCAGAATTGCTCAGATGAGCTGGTTAATCCTTGGGAAGTCTCATTACTTCTGGGTTATTTGCAAGAAAAGGAAAATAATAGAAAAGATGTTTTTATTTTGAAAGTGACCCCACAAACCATAATTATTTCCATTTTTTCCAGATTGCATTGTACCTTATGTAGTAACAGAGAATTTTTTTTAGTGGGTTTTGAGTATCAACCAAACCCAGAAGAGAAGGGGCTTTGAGACTCCATCTGCCCTAAGTGGCCACACAGGCCCTACGTGGTCAATATGGGGTCATCCTGTGCCTGGTGCAGAGGTCAGTTGACTGCTCCCCTGAGCTAAGTGCCACCTGGGGCCAAATGGGTTTTCAGCTGTGTGGGAATTGTGATGAAAATCCTTCACATTTTAAAGTTAAATGCAGACCAAAGAAAGAGGAGAAGGGGTTAGAAGAAAATAGAAGATTGAATATTTAAAAAGCGCCATAGAATAGGAGATTAAAAAGGGTACCTTATATTTATATGATGCTTTATGGAGCAAAATAAATTCTGAAATAACTGTTCTTTTCAGTTCCTTTAACAACACTCTGAACTAGGTAGGTTAATTCCTTCCTTTGCTGCAGATTGAGAAACTGATTTTCAAAGAAATGAAGAGACTTGTTTACACCTCCCAGTGGGGAAGCTGGGTCCTGAATTTAGGTCGTCTTTCTGACTGTTGGAGAGAATTGAGAAATGTGGGAGGAATGAAATAGATCCTTACACGCATGGCGGAAAGGGGCATGTATTTCCATTGCCACTCATCTGCCCGATTCATTGCTTTCTTCCCTAGAACTTGGCATTTCTTCTATTGTTTCTTTCCAAATTCTAAACTCTGAGGCTTCGAACTTCTAGGACTGGGTTTCTGTTGTCCAGGATTTTCCCTTGATGCTCATGTTAAGTTATACCTCAGGCTTGGTTTCATTGTTTCTTCTGCTGTTTCCCATCATTCCTCCAATGCAGAGTGGCATCCCAGGGAGGGGAGACCATAGAGAAACAGAGAAATAGTGAGATGATGATCTGGGGGGCGAATTGTTCCTACTGAGTGAAAGAAAAAGCTTTAAAGGCCAGGAAGGGAAAGGTCTGATAACTAGAATCCACAGAGAGCTCAAACTATAGAGCTCAATCTATTTCTCAAATCAATAAGAAAAGAACAAATAACCCCATTTCTTTGTGGGCAAGAGACTTAAACAGAAACTTCTCTGAAGATGACACTCGGTGCTCCTTGCTCAGTGATTGGGGCACTGGCCACATACACCAAGGCAGGCGGGTTTGAATCCAGCCTTGGCCTGCTAAACAATAATGAAGACAACAACAACAAAAAAATAGCCGGGTGATACAGCAGGTGTAATAGATACAGCAGGTGTCTGCAGTCCAAGCTACTCGGGAGGCTGAGACAAGAAAATCACTTAAGCTCAAGAGTTTGAAGTTGTTGTGAGCTGTGACACCATGGCTGTCTATCAAGGGAAACATAGTGAGATTTTGTCTCAAAAAAAAAAAAAAAAAAAGATAGGTGAATGGCCAAGAAACACAAGAAACAGTAGGGAAAAAAAAAATGCCAGGAAGGCAAGCAGTTGCTGTAAGAATGCTCAGTCCCCAGACAGGAGACATTACTTTGTTTGTTCATTTTTTTCTTAACTATTGATATAATAATTGCTATTAATCAAGGTAGTAGTCATTGTATTAAAATCACAAAACACATATCCATCTAACAGTGGCCAATTAGAGGTGTGCCAAGGAACATTTCGGTCAGTAGGATCAATTTTAGTTTCCATTTGAATTAAAATCCTACAGTCAGTTTTCTTTCAGGATGGGCCTACGAGCCATATGTTTTCTGTTTTAAGTTTATAAGTTACATTCATTTCTTCGAAATTTGATACCCAGTTTCGTAAGGGCACAAGAATAGGTGGGAGAACACTCAGGAGATGTTATCTGCTCTGCTACACATAGCCTGATGCTATGTCGCCGTTGTGTTAACATGGTGTTCATGCATTTCTCGGGAACCTGTAAAATCTGTGCTCATGTTCTCTACACTAGCAAATTCTCACTCAGGCTACCCACCAGAAACTACCACCTTGCTTTTATGTAAACAATGATCTAACCATGCAGAATGTTTTAGATACAAACCCCAGATTCACATGTCTGTGTTTGGGAAGGTGCCCCAGAGCCCACTCCAGCCAGACCCAGTTAAACTTATACATATGGAAATACTGTTCCTTGTTTGCATAATACCTTTGTACACAAGTTTCCTCTCTGCTTAAACACATGGAGTTCGTTCCTTAGGTTCCTATCAATCACCCAAAGAGGAATTCTTTCATCTAGTGGCAGATATTTAACATTTGTCTTCAAATTTTTTTTATGCTGTGCCTCAGTTTCAAAAGAAACTCTAATCCTATAGAAGACTGGCCTTGGGTTAGTTATTGTCATTGTTATCATCATTCACATTATTTTCTGCCAGTTTTTCGGGTCATTCCCAGTTCACAATCAGAAGAGGAATTAGACCATAGGAAGTTAAAAGTTAAGTCAAATTTGGAAACACAGATTAAAATAATTTTGGTGTGTTCACGAAGAACATAAGAGACGGAAGAGGTAAACCGTTGAGGTCTAAGAATAATAATCAGTTTACAGAGTGACAGCCCTCTGAAGTCTTAAAATAGGCGGGCAGCTGGTAAATTCACCTGTCATGGCCTCTGTCATCACTTTTGTGGCTTCACTGCTGTGTCTTCCTGTCGTGGATCAGCGGCCATGGATGTGGTTATTGAAGGGCGAATGGACAAGAAGCCAGGACACCTGGACTCCACATCTGATTTGCCTGCTTGGATACATCATTTAAAGTTTCTGACTTTGTTTTTCCAGCTGTAAAATGGGATCAATGGCACATGGCTACCTCCTCTATCAGATTAGAGTGAGATAAAAATGAAATAATGTGGAAGCATTTTGAAAATTCTGCAGCTTTATACTTAAACATAAAGAATTTCTTTGGCAAGCTTTATTTCTATACTCAGTTACATTAGAAATTTCAATAACTTCTTTATGCTCCTGTAAAATTTTTAAAAGAGGTACTTAACCTATAAGGCAATATAGATTTGAGGAGTGAGACTGATTGTCAGTAGCAATCTTTGGCTTTTTCTTTTTGTTTTTTTTTTTTTTTTTTTTTTGAGACAGAGTCTCACTCTGTTGCCCAGGCTAGAGTGCCATGGCCTCAGCCTAGCTCACAATAACAAATGCTTGGGTTCAAGAGATCCTCTTGCCTCAGCCTCCTGAGTAGCTAGGACTACCAGTACCCACCACAACATCTGGCTAATTTTTTTTTCTATTTTTCATAAGAGAAGGTCTTGCTCTTACTCAAATTGGTCTCTAACTCCTGAGCACAATGGATCCTCCCACCTCAGCCTCCTGGAGTGCTAGGATTACAAGTGTGAGCCACACCAGGCCCAGCCCATGTTTGGACTTTTGATATACCATTGAGGAAGCTCTGAAAGAATCCACCTGCATCAAAAAAAAGAATGCTTCTTCCTCATAGAGTTATTGCTATCTCAGTAAATGGCATCACCTCCTTGCACTCGCTCAGGCCAAAACCCTGACCTATTAGCAAGGAGAGAAAATCTCCTTGCTCATAGGTCACATCCCATCCCTCAAAGCAAACCTGTCAGCTCAATCTCCAAATGGTACCAAGACTTCTCTTCAGCACCACCATTGTTACCACCCAAGTCCGAGCCACTAACATCTTTCTCCTGGGTTAACTAGTCTCTGTGTTTCCTGCTCCATGCCTAGTTTATCTACACCATGACAGCCAGAAGGGTTAGTTTTAAACTTACAGCAGATCATGTCACTCCTTTGCTCAAAACTTCTTAATGGCTTCCCATCTCACTGGGGTAAAAACCAAAGATTTTAATGCCCTACACCAGCTGCTCCCTGCTCCTTTCTCAGCCCATTCCCTGCCATACTCCCCTTTGTTCACTTTGCCCCAGCCACACTGCCCACATTACTATCCCTCAAATATGCCAAGCATTTTACAACCCCTGGTAAAAAATATTAGTTTAAAGTGTTCTGAGATGATATTTTGTATTTCAATGATATCAGTTGTGACTTCTCCTTTTCCCTCTTTAATTTGGCTTATTAGATTCCTTTCTTTTCTAGTTAATCTGTCAAGAAGATTGTCAATTTTGTTTATGTTTTCAAAGAACCAATTTTTTGCCTCACTAGTCTTTTGGATACTTCTTTTGTTCTCAATTTCGTTTAGTTTTGCTTTGATCTTGATTATTTCTCTTCTTCTTCTGGATGTGGGATTGCTTTGCACTTCCTTTTCCAGGTCCTCAAAATAATCCATTACATTGTTGATATGTGATCTTTCTGTTTTTTGGAAACAAGCATCTAAGGTTATGACTTTTCCTCTTAGGATGGCTTTTGCTGTATCCCACAGATTTTGATGACTTATGCCCCCCTTGTCATTTTGTTCAAAGAATCTTTTGATTTCCATCTTTATCCCTTTGCTGACCCAACCATGGTTCAGAATTAGGTCAGTAATTAGGTAACATTAGTTTTCATGATGTTTGTGTAGGGATGAATGTTTCTATTGGAATTGATTTCTAGTTTTATTGTGGTCTGAGAAGATACATAGTATAATTTCTATTTTTTTTAATTTGTTAAGATATGTTTTGTGGCCTAGAATGTGACCAGTCTTAGAGCATGTTCTACGTGCTGATGAGAAGAATGTATATTCAGTCATTTTGGGGTAGAATGTTCTGCAAATATCTATTAGGTTCCTTTGTTCTACAAAGAATTCAAACCACTCACATTTATTGAAATCTACTAAATACATATGGTGGATTTCTCTTCATTCTCATAGGTAGACCCCTATTGTTCTGTTTTTCCTCTAGAGCCATTGTGGTATCTGGGCTCTCAACTTTGGCTTTTGGCTGATTTCACATTGGTGGGTGAAATCTAGTTGTGCAGATGATTGTACCATGGAAGTCTGAGCACTTCCTCCAGGGCAGGTCCCATCTTTGCAGAGACCCCCTGTGATTGCTTGTCTATGAAAGTCTGTATTTCTCCCTTACACAGACAGAATTCAAATAGGAGAGAGTGAAGAGGACAGGCAGTGCAGATTCACACTTAGCAGGTGCAATGAACATATTCTTGGTGAAGGGCACACTTATAAATTGACTTAAAATGTACAAAAGCAAATGATGTGAACAAAATATGTACACTCATGTAATACTCCAAAATATAAAAATGAGTTAAAAAAATTTTAAAAATCTATTCATCTAAATATCATCTATAAATATCTATCTATCTGTTCATCTGTCCTTAAAGCAAAAAAGGGAAACTGGCACCAACGTCTGTGTCAATTAAAGCAAATTGATTATGAGCATCCAACATTAGTTCAAATAAGATTTCTATTGTAGTAAGTAGAAAATGTCCTGACTGCTATAATTATCAGCACCCCAAAGGAAATGTCTACAGTATTTAGAATAGTTCTTGACATACAGTATGCAGTTAATAACTTGGTGCTGAAATACAATAAACTGAAAAAACTAGAAGTTAAATTTAGTATTAATTTTTTAAAATATATTGCCAAATATTCCATTATAGTCAGCTTTATTTATCTTTAATGAATGCAACTGACTGCAATACACCTTCCCTAATATTCTTTCTTAGTAATTTTATTAATTGATTTTTATTTCATATACCTATATATCTAGCTGTACGATTACATAGATCAGCTTCTCTTATAGCCAGATGTGTCCATGTGCCCAAGCTCTGTTTAGTTGAAAGCCTTTTGAAAAGGAGGGCCTATGAATTTTTTCTCTTCTTTATTCCTGCATCCTGGAATACACAGATGATGGCTGGAGTTTGGGCAACTACTTGGACCTTAAGGCAACACACTGAAATTGACAGGGCAGAAAACAGAAGAAGGAATATATCGTGAAGCTGCTGTATCAGTCCTGGACTGTCTACCTATGTAATCTTTTTTATCACAAGAAAGATATATGTTTCTCTCTTGTTTAATCCACTGTTAATTTGGGATTTTCTGTTTATATACATCCAAAGAACAAACTGCTATCCAGTTATTTAATTTATATTTCAAAACCTGGTAAAAGTGCTGGACTAGATACTACATAGGATACAAAGTTATTTAAGGTATTGATCATTATCCTTCAGGATCTTATAATTAATAAAAAACTTAAGTATATAGGGCAGCACCTGTGGCTCAAAGGAGTAGAGCACCGGCCCCATATGCTGGAGGCAGTGGGTTCAAACCCAGCCCCAGGCCAAAAACCACAAAAAAGTACATATATAAATATAATAATTACAATATAATGTAGCTTGCTTTAGTTGCATGTATGATTCATATATTTTAAGTTTGCTTTAGATAATCCTATATGAATAAGTTTTTTCCAATAAATACATGGAAAATGGATTGTGTAGTATAGCTAGTAAGAAGCATACAGAATATTCATATAATAAGATAAGATTTATCCTCTCTCTCACACATGCATACACACTCATGGAGACACTGATTTTCTCCTGAACCATAACAATGTAAATTACAGATATTTTGACAGAAAGATAGAGTTCTGATAACTTACATCTATAAAATTATATTTCACAGTTGACTGTCCTAGATTGAATTTGGGCTGCATGCATTTAAATCAGCTTAACTTAGCCTTCGCGGGTTGGTGCTGCTTCTACTTAGTGAATAGGTGGGAACAGGGCTTGTATATTCAATATGAAATTACTCCTTACAATTCATCACAGATGATGACATGAAAGGAGGGAAAAGAAATTAATAAAGGTATGCAAGTTACATAGAAAAATTCTCATCACAGCTTTAAGAGATGTAAATAATCAATAAAATTTCAGACTAAGCTTCCACTAATAAAAGATGGCTTGTGAATTCATGCCCACACACCATGAATGTGTGTACGTGATATGATATGTTGCCTACTTTGCTTTGAAGTCCCTCTTAAGAATGTCTCTAAAGAAATATAAATGGACATATTTTTCTGAATCTATATCAGGACTAGAATTGATGAATATGAACATGCAAGGATGGATCACTTGTTTTGCCATCATTAGGAAATTATTCTTACTTACCTGGAAGAAATCATTTGAAAATTCGTGATAGGGATTAAATTTGATGGACATTCAATTGTTTATCAGACTTATAAAATGACATTTATTATAGGAAATGCTATTTCATTTTCATGTCCTGTCAGTGAAATTTAGATTAAAAAAGAAATATTTCAAGCTATATTCCCTTTAGCTAGGTCCAGAGCGTCAATTTTATTTTCACTCTTCATAACATCTTTTAAAGTTTTCTTGTTTAACTTCAAAACATCGCCCTCAACATTTCAGTGTACCTAAAAGACACAGTCCAGAAATGTCTCTCTTTCACTGTGCACACTTAAGCATAATTCAATGGATGTTAATAATGATGAATTTGTACTGTGGGCCTTATGGTAGAATCTCCTTGCCAAAGAAATACTTCTTAGAAAGTGAACCTGGTGATGAAGTGGAAAGAACATGAGTTTAAAGTAAAAAAAATAAAAAATAAATAAATAAAAAAGCAACAAATAAACCCTGGAGCTTAGTTTCTACTTCAGTCTATTCATTATACATTTGTAAGTGTGTGATCTTAGGTGGGTTATTAATCTGTTCTGAATGTTTGCTAAGTTGTGAAGAAATAAGAGGTGGTTAAAGTGGTAGACATTGAAATCCAATTGGCTGGATTTTAATCTAGATTAACTATGTAATTTAGGGGAAATTACTTAAACTCTCTTAGCTAAATGCTTCATGAGAGAAATGGTTGTAAAAACAGTACTAGTTTCATAGACTTGTCTAATAGCATGAAAAGTATTTAGAACAGTGCTTGTCATATAGTAATTTTTCAATCTGTTAAAGTCATTATTATATTTAAGTAATCACTACTTTATTATTTCTGTTGCTGTTTATAGGGGATAAAATTGTGTGACTTTCAGGAAGATTAAGTTAAAATATGTATGTACAAATATACCACTAAAAATGATACAGAGTAGATACTCAATAAATATTATCTGTAAAATATTAATTAATTTGCAAATATTTTGTGAAGAGTAATTGAAAGAAGACTTTTAAAGTCCAGCATAGAGAACAGAACGGAACAGAAAAGATTCTCAACATATGTTAGGGCCAACATGCAAATATTTTCTTTTTCCCGGACTTAACTATGAAAACTTATGAAAAACAAATGATAGAAATGTATTCTTGCTTGTGAGAAATATTCTTTGTACCTTAATGTGTTGATATTTTAAAGCCAAATCAGTCTTTGTGCATGTTGACATTAGAGAAAACCATCCTGATGTAAATTCAGACATCTAAAGAATGAACCTACCAGCTAACTAGGAAAACTGCTGCCCCCCACCCCCATGCTCGATTCTTTCAAATTCTTCTTCATTCTTGAACATCCGAGAGGGGTTTAGGGGAACCTCTTGCCATCTCTCCCTTCTGTGAATACAAGACAGCCGTCTTCTGTATGAAACTGCTGGTGCTGTATGTCTCAGAAGGAGCCTCATTTATCCCCTTTGGGCCTGCAGCCACCCAAATCACGTCACTCCCTGGCACTACTACTCTGGAGCTTCAGTCATGCAACAAACAGCTCACCTGGCTTCTGCAAGCATTTAGCAGGAACACCACATTTGGGGCTCAGAGTACTGGGTCTAAGTCCTAGGGGTGGGGGTAGGGCCGCTGGAGGAGTTCCAGACAATCTGTTTATTTTTTATTTTCTATGTGAAAAGCATGTACCTTCCAGTACCACAGTGTCAATGCTGCCGCCAGAAATACTTAGGCACCCGCCTCACTTTCTGGGCTGAGAGTCATACTCCTCTGTTCACGATGATTATCAACATTCTTTACACCGAGCTGCCCTCAGAGCGGGGGACTTGGCAGGGCTCCCCAGCTATGTCAGCAGCTTCTCGGTGGCTGTACTTCAGTTTCAGAAATGGAAGGTTTCAGGGCCTGAAAGTGGGGATAGTTTGCTCAACATCTGCTTCCTCTCCAGGGGGTGGGCCTGGAGAGGTCTTGGTGTCTGTGGTGACTGTTTCCATTGTTTGGCTTGGGCTCCTGGGGGACTGCGGGCTCTACTGGACACACCCTTGGCTTTGGAGTTAGTCAGGTCTATGTTCACATCTCAGCTATGACACCGATGTGTGTGAACTTGGGCAAATTACATAGTTTTTCTGAGATGCGTTTTATTTCTGAGATGCGTTTTATTCATCTATAAAATGGGTTTCATGAATTCAGAACTGGCTGTATCGGTGTTAGGATCAAATCATGTAATGATGGAAAGGCAGGGGTTCTTTTTCCCTTCAACTGTTGTCCAACCATCCTGAGATAGACCCCCACCATGCTCGTGGCTTCCCTGCACATGATTTCCTTGCTCCTGAAATGTCGGGGAGCTGGCATCTGCCCAAGAACTGAAGCGAAACAGGCAACTGATCATCGTCCCAAATATACTCATCTCTACAGGTCACCCCAGCCTTCGGGACAACATCAAGTAGAGACCTTACACAATTGTTTTCAACTCCAAATTCGACCCTCCTCAGTCACCATCCCCTGTCATCTTCCCACCGCTGGTGAAAGCTGATTTCTGGCTGTTTTTGCTGCTGCAGTCTCCATTCTGTCCCCCCTGGGCCACTGGGTTGTGTGGCAGCTGCCATTGCTGTCAGAGCCTGTCACAAAGGACCAGCATTGTGCCCTAGGCGCTGCATCTTTCGGCTTTGCTGATGGCATTTGTCATCACTGCTTCTCTCTTTCTGCCACTGCTTTTATCTCAGAGTCCTGGCGGTCCTGCCAGGCTTTTCTTGGTCAGGAAAGCCTCTCTCCTTACAATGACCAGAGTCCAAGACTGTCCACCCGCTTCAGGGCTCTGCTGGGGAACTTGACACACACACAAGTGAAAAAGGCTGGGCTCAGTCTGTACGAGAGAAACTGCCCAGGTCACAGCACAGACATACTCAGTACCCCTGAACAGTTCAGTTCCAAAAATTAGGCATGAGCATTTCAAAATCAACCTCTTTCTACCCAAACATCTTTCCCCTAGAGTCAGTTCCGTCTCCAAATATTTTCTCTGATCCCTAAGTAGAACTCCCCCATCATGGGTGTAACAGGGTAAAGAGCAAAGTCCTTATCCAGGCAGCAGCTTAGCTTGAGTGGGGAAACGTTGTACTCTAGCTTAGAGTTCATTTTTATAATCATATTTCATTATACAGCTACTAAAGTCTTGGGTTAGGGAACAATTGTGAATAAAAGCAAAAATAGAGCACAGGCCATCTTGAGGGAGGATGCAGAGTCTCCAGGCAGGTGAATGCAGCTCCAATCAGGGAGGCTTAGAGAGCACTGAACAAAGCTTCAAATCTGGAACACTTTGGGTTCCGTGTTCTACCTGTAAGTGACAGCAGTCAGTGCCTAACGGAAACAGAAAGAGCACTAGACATCCACTTGTTGATCTCTTTAGGGGAGTAAAGACTTGATGGAGGATTGAACTTTGAGTAATTACAGACAGAGGACCTTATAAAGTTCTTTATTCTCTTTATCGAATATATTCATTTGGTTACCCAGGGGAGCTGGACTAGCTTAGGCCAGAGACGCAATGTGCAGAAATACGAAAATGGGAGAATTCACAATGAGATACTTTATCATCCACGTGGGGTTAGATGATGTGGCTATAAAATTTATCATCCAAACTAGGACCCTTTGGAAAATGAAAAGGGGAAATGCTACAATAAAACTTTCTTAGGCCCAAAATTCTAACATATGGTCACCCTAGCTTAGAGCCTTACCAATTGCTGTAGAGATCTATAGATAGGCCCACAGACTGCATGCCTGTACATGCCTTATAAGTTATTGTGGTTGTTCATACTTATGTTAATTTTTTGTGAACTATATGCTTCAAATTCCATAGGATGAATTCAAGTCAATTGAATTAATCTTTTTATTGTTTTTATATATTTTTAAGTTAAAAGAACCCCTTTTAGAATGGTTAAAGACAGGTAATTATTCCTCCTTGAAATTAGTGGTCTCTATCTTTACGCCCAAATAGGGACTAACGTTAATTTTATAATTTGAAATACTAGTTCACAACCAACTATGTTTTACTCCGTGCTCTGACAACTCTGGAATACATACTGAGGATTGAATGTCTCATCAGAGTAAATAGTTATATCTCTGCAACTGATTTATTTCTCTTCACTACTGAGATTTAATTCTTTTGGTGCCCTTTTAGTTGTAATAGATTAGAAAATAAAGTTTAATTTATCTACCTATTTTATATGCATTGTACTATTTTGCAGTTAAAAGAAAGTGTATTTATCTTTATGAGTCTATTTTTTTTATTAAATCACAGCTGCGTACATTAGTGCAATCAAGGGGTACAATATGCTGGTTTCATATACAATCTGAAATGTTTTCATCAAACAGATTAACATAGCCTTCATGGTATTTTCTTTCTTTCTTTTTTTTTTTTTCCCCCAGTGGTAAGACAGAATTTATTTACAGAAAAGAGTACAGAAAACACTACAGCTCCTGGTAGGGACAGAGAACTCAAGTGGGGAGAAAAAAGCTCTCTCCATTTCTCTCCTGGTCTTTCCCCATCTCTCCCTCTAGGCTTTTAGTCTCGGGGTATATATAGGTGTATGGGTTCCTTGGCCAGGAAACAAATGAACACAGTCCCTTCCACCGGGGGCAAGGTGAATGAATGTATCAATTAACGAACACAGTCCCTTCCGCCGGGGCCAAGTGAATGAATGTATCAAAGAATGGATACAGTCCATTCAAGGAATTGAGGCCTAGGAAATTCACATGAAATTGACCTAGGTATAGGAAATGGGGGTTCCACATTTAACCCTAAGTGTAAAGTGAAGGAGACACCAAGGCACAGGTGTCTCCTCGGCAGTTGTCTGGCCTATTTGGCTATTGGAGCCTCCAGTGGGGGTTGGAGGTCCCCCTCCTTGCCTGTCATCCAGCCCGCTGCTTCTCCAGCTGGCTGCCACACCACCGATACCGCCAAGAAGGAGGCGGCAGGTCCGCCAGCTCCACTGAGCTGGCTAGGACGCCAAATTTCCTCCATCAATTCTCCTTCTCCGAGTAGAAACTCTAACTGCTGTTAGGGACAAAAGGGTGAAGACTCAATCTAACTGCTTTTTGCTGAGTTGGGTGATGATAGAAGGGGACAGGGTTTCTCCAGAGGGAGAGTGATACAGGGGTTCATGGATCGAAACCATCTTTATTGCATGTGGCTTGATGACATTTCTGGAAAACATAAATCTGGTTAGTGTAATCAGTAATAGGCAAAAGTAGAACAGCGTCAGGTCAGAAGCACTTGAGAGATAGTTCTCGATGTCTGTTCTCTCACTATAGGTAAAGTCTCTCAATGATAAAATCTCATTGTGTGATAAAGGACAGTAATGGGTTTCTTATCAGAATTCTGTATCTACCCTCTTAAAAGAGCTACAGCCATACAGGGAAATAGCTAATGATATAACTGAAAAGACATTACCAGCCTATACAATTCAATATTAGAGGCGCAGAAGAGGAAGGACTCTGTAGAGGTCATTTATAGCTAGGTGACACTGGAGCCTCCTGATCCTGAGTCATTGGGGTGCAGACATATCTGAAGAACGCCTAGAAATCATCAAGGAAGATTTTTTTCCTGTGGTCTGTATTGTATTTTGCTCTGCTATAATATTTGACCAACCTTTCACATCAGGAAGATTTGAGGTCCCTGAATAGTAGCCAGCTTCCAAATATACAGTCGCAAAGAAAATTTAGACTTGAAGCTCTCATCCTGACTTTCCTGCATATATCACAAGAAGCTGTTAAACTCCAAAGAGCTTCATTTCCTGTCTGAAAATTCATTATCTTACACTTTAACTTTGAATTAGCACAGACTTTTACATTTACATTCCCCTATAAAATAAATTAGAGAGCATTTCTTTTGGTGACGACAAGGAGGGAAAAAAATGTCTTGGGTGACTCCGTAATTAGGTTTCATCCTTCTTTTGTTATGGAGGAAACGATATGATCATTTGGCAGTAAATGACACAGTGTCCGATATTAATCTCTCAGCAGCCCGATTCCATAATTCACCTTGGCAAAGCAGAAAAATAAAGAAATAAAATGTATCTCCTCATCATTGTAAAAGACTTGGGAGAACAGCAAATCAAGAGGAATAAAATATTTCTGGTGGTTCAGGCACAGATTTAACTGTGACTAAAGCTACGTGCCCATCATGGGGTTTCTTGGGGAGGGTCTTTGAAAGTTTGTGAGGATGTTTATCCTGAAAGCATTGATCAATCTTCTTTCTGAAGAGATCGGCTGGGATGTTAAGATGTTGAGCAACTGTGTTCCTTTCACGGATGTTAAGGTTTTATTTTAAGCTTGTTAAGGGGTTAAGAACAACATCCCTTTCATCGATGCTAAATATTCACTTAAAAAAAAAGATTCCCTTCCATTTCTCTTCCTCTTTGAGTGTTTGGGAGC
>CAUYRH010065925.1:0-37349 GCA_963574655.1 Perodicticus potto | reverse complement strand
AGTTGACCTACTCTGGTTATTCATATTGCCAGAGTTTTTCTGTTGATTCCGCCTCATGATTATTTTTCACTGTTGCCTATGACTGTCCTCAGAGTTGGGGAGGTGTCTCTCCCAGATCACACCCTGGCAGAATCACTCTGTTGTTAGTGGATCTTTGTAGGGAGTGACCCTGTGTTTCTAATGATTTCTCAAACCCGGCAGGGTGGAGAGCTTAAATCCTCCTCAGCCTGCTTAGAAGACACTTTAAATTGCTAACTTGGGCTAAGCAGAAGCTTTCCCAGGAAAGTGCTGTGGCTGGGATCACTCCTTGAATGGCTATCCACTTACCCAGTGTGCCAAAACCGGTCTCACCCAATGACCCTGAGGGCTAAGGCTGCAAGGCGTCTCAGTCCTGCCTTTAGGCTGCTCAGTCACTAGATTACTCGCTCCCGCTCGATGCCTGTTCTGCGACCCTGAGGGTGGAGCTTGCCAGGGCAGTTTTCCCACAATGGCTCCACACAGCCCACCACCAAACACTGGCAGCTCCATCTGGCTCGGTGGCCCAGTCTGGGGCCCTAGACAACACTCAAAAACCCCTGCACTCCTGCCCAAGTTCTCCCAAGGCAGTTCAACCAAGTGCCAAGTCCAAAAGAAACCCAAACAGCTCACAGGCAAGGCCTTTCCAGCCTGTAGTCCCACTGTTGCCCCACCCACAGCTGCCGACAAGATCAGACCAAATGAATAGACGCAACCACTTGCCCAATCTCCACCACTTTTGCCTTCCTCAGGGTGTCCAGAAGCCTCATGCTGTCTCCCTGTGTCCCCAAAGGGAAGTTTCTGGGCATATCCTGCCTGCCAGAGATGCCTGAAGTCCTCTCTCCCCAGTCTCACCGTGCCCAGTCTCAAGGAAGCTGTTACTCGGCCGCCATCTTGCTCCACCCCTCTCAAAAAATAACTCTTTAAAAAAGACACTGGACAGGCACAAAAACAGAAAATGTGACATATCATCAGGATTGTGGAAACAAACTATAGATAAACTAGATGCTGAATTTAGCAGACAAGCAATTTAAAACAGCTATTATAAATATGTGAGGAGATTTACAAGGAAGGATGGAAAAGGGGGAAAAGAGATAAAGACTTGCAGCAGAGAAATAGAAATGTTAAAAATGAAACAAATAGAAATTCTAGAATGGCAATATACAGTGCTGAAATTAAAAATTCATTGTATGTGCTTCACTAATGACTATACGGTAGAAGAAAAGATCATGAATTTGAAAACAGGTCAACAGAGGCTAGGTGTAGCGGCTCACATCTGTAGTCTCAGCACTCTGGGAGGCCAAGGTGGGAGGATCCCTTGAGCTTAGGAAAAAACTGAGAGAATTCATTGCTAGTAAATCCTTACTATGTATATAATGTTAAAAACAATTCTTGAGGCTTATGGGAAGTAAACCTGGCTTTGCAAGAAAGACTGAAAATCACCACAAATAGTAAATATATGGATATAGTATTTTAAAGGTTATTTTTCTTAAGTTCTTTAAAAGTATATTGCCTATAAAATGGAAATATAATTAAGACGTGTTCATTGTGTCATTTATACATAAGTAGAAATAAAATGTCTGACAATAGTATCTTAAATGGTTGGGGGGTGGATGGAATTATAATGTTATGAGGTTCTCACGTTGTATGTGAAGCGGAAGAATATTAATTTTAAGTTTGTGATAAATTGCAAATGTTTAGTGTAATCTCTGGAGCAATCACTAAGATAGGTTAAAGAAACTGAAAATCAATTAAGGAGACAAAATACTAAAATTTACTTGAATAAACCAAAAGAAGACAGGAAAGAAAGAACACCCAGGACAAACGGAGAACATGGGGGAGGGAGCACACTCACAGTCAGCCCTGTCACTAATTATATCAGATGTCTAAGAACTGAACTGCTGCTGCCAGCTATGATGGAATAACTGCCAATTAGCCATCCTGGAACAATGAGGAAACCGACCAAATCATTTAACAGCAATTTTTACGGGCGGCACCTGTGGCTCAAAGGAATAGGGTGCCGGCCCCACATACCAGAGGTGGTGGGCTCAAACTCAGCCCTGGCCAAAAACTGCAAAAAAAAAAATAGTAATAATAATAAAATTAAAAAAATAAAAGTGATTCTTACACAGTGGATAACAGGCAGCACAAGACTATGACCCCTAAGAGAAAAGAAACAAGCAACTTGCTGCAGCTTTCTGTCTGGAAGCACGTACTGCTGGGTGGCACGGAAGGGGACCTGAGTGGAGTGTGGTGGTCTCGCTGAACTGAGAAGACAGGCGGGGATTCAGGGAGAGCCAGGAACTGCACACAGCAGGGCAGCACCTCAGAGGAGAGGGGGGCACTCAGAGAGGGTCTAGACGTCTACACAGAGGGGTCTGCAGTACTGAGCTCAATACCAACCTGAGCATGGATGGGGTAAACTCGCCGGGAAAAGGCAGAAAACTCACCTGACAAAGAAGTAACAGGAGTTGTCATCTAAGCAAATCTCAGACCTCACAAGGGGCTGGGAGACAGCCCAGTTCTGACCTTCATACACAAGAAAAATCACAACTGTAAACCTGACTCCGAAAGACTGAAAGTCACCACTAATATTGTTACAAAACAACGTTAAAGAAACATTTTATGTAATGCTTATTTCAGTTTCTGAAGGAAAAATATATATGTATTCATGTGTATTACAGACACACACATGTACACACACACCAGAATAAAAATACTATATAAACACTGATTATTTGGGGATAGTGAGATTGTAAGTGATACTTTTCCCCTTTTAACTTTCCTTTATACTTTTCATATGTTCTTATATTAAAAAATTCCAAGTTTTCTATAATGAACATGTAGGATAGAATCAGAATATTCACATTTAATTTTATGGAACCAACAACTTTTAATTACCTATAAGTCTTTAGCTCATCTGAATAGCATGATGTGTGAGGTCCCCCCAAAGTCCTCTCTCCAGGCTCACAGGCCCTTCTTGACCTGGGCCAGTCCAAGAGTGGTGAAGTCGTTGGGCTCCTTTTATCCTTACTGAAAAGATCTCCTTTACACTTTCCCTAAAAGTGAAGGAAAATTCAGAATATAACAGAGGGAAAATAAGAGGCTTTGAAGCCAAACATGTGGATTCTGATCTTCATTGATCTCCATTGCAAAACCAAAAATAAAATTACCTCCTTCCAGGGTTGTTTTATGGATCAAAGATAAATTATGCACATAGGTGCCCCCTTCTGGTGTCAGGAGCACAGAAGGCGCTCAATGGGATGGTAGCTATTGTTCCTGGGGGACAAGATCCAGCTCTACCACATCCTTGTTCTGCAGCCCCTGCAGCAATTCCATCTGTGAAGCGGGGGTAGTGACAAATAGATCCTCAATGATAAACTGTAAAGCCCTGTAGGGTGTTGTGAGCTTTGAAGTTTCCACTGACTCCAGTAGTCTATGTTTTATGATCTGAAAATGGGTGATCTTGGTTGTACCATGGTATAGGATAAGATGAGAAGTTTTGTTAATGAATAGAGCTCAGCTGCCATAGAAATTCAGATATTATTTTCAAATAAGAGCTCCAGTGTTCTATAACTCCCAGTGGGCTTTTAACTATAGATACACAGGTAAGGCAGGTTGTATTTTAGGATCAGAGCTATAGTGGATCAGTACTCTGTAAATCTAGAAAAATTTATAGCATTTACAGCTTTTGGTACTGATTTAAAGGCACTGTACATGTATATTTTGAAAACCCTAAATTTTCTTGTAGTACAAGAAAATTGTTGTACAAATGTCAAACACAATCAAAATATTATTGTGCTTTTTCAGCTGACAAACACTTTTTCATTACAAACAAGTAGTTTTTCCCATTATGGATTGGGAAGAAGAAACGATGTTCTAATGATCCAACTACTGACCTGTTAAAGACAGAGAGGATGTGATTTATCTGTCTATCATCTGTCTATCATCTATCTATAGCATCTATCTGTGTCTATCACACACACACACCACACACAGTGCCAAAAACTGTATGTACATTTTAAGAAAGGAAAAACCATATTAAAATTATAAAACTCAATATATACTAATAATGTTTATTATCTTGTATATTGTATCTATATCTCTTGTAATTGCAGAAGTCAAATGTGACTTCAGTATTACAATTTTTATACAATTTTTTTCCTTTCTTAAAATGTGTATAATTTTTTTCACCCTCTGTCTGTGTGTGTGTGTGTGTATATATATATATAGAGAGAGAGAGAGAGAAAGGTGGGGGGATCTTCAATTATTGGTAAAACTGGATTAGATGTCACTATATCTGCCTTAAAGAGTTAACTGCTTTCCCAAAGTGCTTGGCAAGGAGTAGTTTACTCAGCTGCAGAGAACATTTGAGTGGAATAAGCATTTTTCTAAAGGGTTGTTTTTATTATTATCTTAAGCACAATAATAACAGTGGCCCTGATACTTGGAAGAAGGCCTAGTTGACGTGGCTTGTCAGAGACTATTTTCTCAATTCCTAGCACTATGCAAAAATTATTGGTTTAGTTTCAAAAGTTAACTGATATCAAATGTAAGCTTTTCTTATGAAAGGTAAACTTTTTTCCTTTGCAAAGACCATTTTCATAGCATGTCACGTGAATGCCAGTTTTCAGATCCCAGACTAGTAAAGAAATACTTCTCTGTACTCTGCCCTCTAATGTGGTGTGCAGGTCTCTGAACTCTTTAAATAGCACATTTTGAATCAGGTCCAATTGGTTTAGTCCTTCATGGCAAGTTTAAGATGATACAACTCAAGGTTTTCAAAAGAGCTCATTTTACTTTACTATCATACATTTGGAAGATTCTCTTTTTCTTTTTAATGGAAAGTACTTTTTCTTGAAAAAGTTACTCTTCAAATTGCATAACAAAAATCACAGAACTCCAAGAGAGGAGAAACTCTCAGGTTTATTACATAAGGAATACCCTGATAGTCTCAGTGAGGTACCACAGACAGACATTACGGGTCTGACTCTCAGAACCAGGTGGAGACCCCAGGAGAGAGATGCAACTGAAGAAAGAACTAAGTTAAGATTATCCAATATCCTTGGCAGCTAGTAAGACCTTGTAGCTTGGCAGAGATTTCTGGAGAGATATCAGGGGGATGGTTGGATGAGAGCAATTGCTGGATGCACACTAAAATTATCCGGAGTTCCTATGAAATACAAATTCCTGGTCTGTGTCTGGAGAGATTCTGATTTAGCAGATCTGGGAGATAGACGATCCGTATTTTTCACAAGTACCCTGGATGGATCCAATTAATTCTTGATGTAGTTTCCATAATGCTTAGTTTGGTCATTTCTTTTTTACCTCTGAGAACTTGAGACTTTGTGTTTCCAATAGCAGAGAGGTTTGGAGGGTATTGAAGTTTGAGTAGGAGGTTAGATACTCCTCAGCTGGTGGGCATGAGCCATGCAGGCCAGTCTCAGAGGTGCAGGCCTCATCCAGGACAGGAGGAGCCCAGCTGAGCCATCAGTGAGACCAGGACATGGGGCACAACCATGGGGTTGGTGCCAGCTTGTGGTAGACTGGAGAATGTCTCACCACATCACCAGCAGCAAGAGTAAAAGTCTCAATTTTTAGCCTTTGCCATATTCTAGAGGGTCCATATACACCTGCATATGGTAGTGCACATTGTGGCCAATTTTAAGCTACCTACTTGACATCACTGAGCATGGAACTGGGAAGAGGTGCCCATAGTTGGCTCCCACTAGCCAGGACTAGCCAGAGTAATATAATACCTCTTCTGTTTAATTTTCCATTCACAGCTGTGTTATATAAGCACAAATCTATATTTGTAGTTTGATTTTATATCCAGAAAACTTGGTAAACTTTCCCATTAATTCTAAAAATGCATCTGTAAATTCTTTAGGTGATTATTGGTGAATAAGCACAGCTTTGTTCCTTCCTTTTTTTTTTTAGCTTTGTTCCTTCTTTTCCAATTCTCGTATTTTGCACTTGGGATCTCCAGAAAAATGCTGAGTAGCCACGGTTGCCTTGTCTCTCCATAAGCCTCAAAGGGAAGGCTCCAGCACATCACCCCATAGCATGATATTTGCTTCAGGTTTTTGTTGACTTCTTTATGGGAGTTTCTGTCTCCTCCTCTTTGCTAAGAGAATGTTATCAAATAGATTCCTATAACAATGAAGAGGATCTTTTTCCTGTTTTATATGCTACTGTGGCAAAAGATATATATTGATTTTCTAATCGTACACCAACCTCACATCTCTGGTGTAAAGTCAACTTGGTGATAATGTATTACCCAGTTCATGTAGTGCTGGATATTGTTGCTAATATTTTTGTTTTGATTATTGTCAGAAGATTTTATTTTCTAATGCTGTCATTATCAGGTTTTGGTATCAAGGTTACCTTCCTTATAAAATTTCTCCAGATTAGTTTGTATAAGATTAAATTAGTCCCTTCATGAATGCTGCTACAATTTTCTACAGAAGCCACCTGTGCCTGATGTTTTCCTTTCTGGAATGCTTCTGATAATTAAGTCTAGTTTTTTTAACGTTATAGACCAGGATTTTTGTCTTTTAGAGTGAATTTTGATGAATTATATTTTCTAGGAAACGATTCCCTTTTTCCAAATTTTCCATTTAGTTGCCATATAGAAGTTATTCATAATGTTGTCTTATTATCTTTTGAATAAGCATGGAATCTGTAGTGGGTGGGGTGTGTGTGTGTGTGTGTGTGTGTGTGATGCTAGTCCTCATTATTATTGCCTAGATCTATTTATGTGTTAGGAGTTTTTTTGTGCAAAATTGTGGTTTTATAATTCTATCATTCTTAATTTATTAGCTTGACTACATAAAGAAAAATGTGCCCTCAACTATTTGGTTACCTTGAGGCGTATTTCACATAAGAGAAGCAGGTTAATTGCTTGGGTCCTTTTCTTTATCATTTTTTGGAGTAATGAGCTAGTCTGTGACAACTCCAAAGGTCACCAATGAGGCTTGTGAAAATTTATTAGTGTCATTATAAACCTGTGGATTTTGACACATTGGTCGTGGGTAACATGCTGTAGTATGTTTCTTACTGGTGCTGAAATCATTCATCTTTGGCCAGAAGATACCCTTCTGTTGGTTCTTGAGTTGTTCTGACTCATCCTTGAGGTTTAGGGAGGTCCTTGCTTAATGGTGTGTCCTTCCTGGGTTTTAAATGTTCTTTAGATTCCAGCTCAATACTTCCTCACAATCTTATTTTACCTTTTCTATGCCTTTAAGATTTTTAGATATTCATTTTTTTGTTTGGTCTCAGTAGAAGCTTGTTCTTAGTTACCTAAACAGTCATTATCAGAAGTGGCCAAAAGTTAAGATACCCCGTCATAGGTTTTTTTAACAAGTATTGGTTGAAAACCTACTTAGCGCTAGATGCTATAGGGACTAAGAAGATGAATCGGGCATGATCGCCATCCTCAAAGAACTGGCAGTCAGTCATTGAAGTCAAAAATAGGAGCTCCGCCATAAAAAAAAAGATGGGTCATCTAGTATCCTTTCTAACAACCTAAATGGAACTGAAAACCATTCTCCAAAGTGAGGGTCATAAGAATGGAGAAACAAACACCACATGTGCTCAGTATTAAATTGGATCTAGCTCATCAACACTAACGAGCTTGCATGGAAGCAAAACTCAATGGAATTCGAGTAGGTAAGATGGGGCGGAGGGTAAATTCACACCTAATGGGTATATTATATCACACACTTCTGGTTGAAGGTCATACTATAACTTAGACTTAAAATATCCAATTGCAAACTATGTAACTAAAACATGTTACCCCTTCACATTCTAAGATTAAAAAGAAAAAAAAGTAGGCGCACCATGACTACAGCAGAATGAAGATGTGATGCATCCAAGTTCAAGTAGGATTTCAAGGGAATGAGAAGAGAGACAGGGTGGGCTTCAAGGAGGAAATGACTCCTGGAAGCTTGAGCAGGACTGGGGCATGCTGAAATGGTAGGGAACTACCTTCTTCACCTTTAGTTGTATCTGATACATGGACTGGGAATGTTCAGAGGTCACACACCAGCAGCCTCCTAAACCATACCGTCCTTAACAAGAAAGGATACCAGAATTCGTCTGGTTGCTTGCTTTTCCAGTATTTCACAATTTGCATGAGTAATCAACCTCTACACAAAAATACGAAGCACAGTAGAGGAAAATTTTCTGTTCACGATTCCCCTTCTGTGATGCCTCTCACATTGATCCTCACAAAAGTCTGTGGAGGTAGGAGGCAAACTTTGATGTAATATATATTCTACAGCCAACTCACTCCTGGATGAAAGAAAGTGAAAATGAGATTATTTCAGAAATTGTTCAGGTAAAAGCAAAACCAAAACAAGAAAAAGTAGCACAGTTTATCTGAGGACACAAAATTAAAAGGCAATTCTTCCCAAAAAGGTAAAAGGATCATTTCAGATTCTCAGGAAAACAAAAGCAGGAGACTGTCAGCTCAGAGCACGTGACTGGGCAGAAACCCCAGTACCCTGTGAACACACCAGGCTGGCTGGGAGCTCCCATGCTCAGCCCAGGGAAAGGCCATGGGGTACCAGAGCCTTCCTGGGCTCAATCAAGGAGGTGTGGGGCCAGAAGGCACTGAGGGGGCAGAAGGAGCCAGAGCTCTAGTGGGAAAGTGAATTCTGAGTCAGTGTGCTGGGTGCCCAGAGGTGTAAAAAAAAAATACAGAACTTCCCAGGCCAAAGGAAAGGGAACAGAAAGAGCCCTACTCCAGCCAAATACAAATGACCTTCCCCTCAGGAGGCCAACTTTCTCACCCAGGAAGAAAACAAAAGGTCACCACTGGAATTTGAAGGATGCCTGGGCTCCTCAGCCCTACCTCCCCTTTGCTCCATTTCTTTCCCTCCCTTACCCTCTCTTACCCTCCTCTCTTCCCTCCCACCTGCTGCATCCTTTCCTGAGTCCTGGACTAATGTCTTTTGAAGGACATTGGGGAGTTTCAGGCAGAGTGTTAGATGTCTCTGTGCTGGTGGGTGTCCTATCTGTCCAGAGCCACCTGGACGGTAGACGTTTAAAGGTAAGGGGATATATAAGTTTTCCTTTTGCTTTAAAGCACAGTGTGTCATCTGCAAACTTGGTGGTTAAATTTAGCCCTAGAAAACCTCCTGGGATCCATGGCCCAGGGCCTAATATAAATTCGGCAAGTGACCATGAGTGACCAGAGCCAGGATGTAGCACAGCCGTTTTCTTGTTGAGTCATTGCTTCATTCAAGAAAAGGAGGCCTGGCCAAGTGTGGTGGTTCAATAATCCTAGCACTCTGGGAGGCCAAAGAGGGAGTATTTCTGGAGCTCAGGAGTTCAAGACCAGTATGAGAAAAAGTGACACCTCATCTCTACTAAAAATATCCAGGCATTGTGGGGATCACCTGTAGTTCCTGCTCCTGGGGAGGCTGAGGCAGGGTGATCACTTGAGCCCAGGAATTTGAGGTTGCTGTAAGCTATGATGATGCCACACACTCTACCCAGCGTGATGGAGGGAGACTTTGTCTCAAAGAAAAAAAAAATGCCAAGTGCAGTGGCTTATGCCTGTAATCCTAACAGTCTGGGAGGCTGAGGTACCAGTTGGAGACCAGCCTGAGCTAGAAAGACCCCTATCTCTAAAAATAGCCAGGCGATGTGGTGGGTGCCTATAGTCCCAGATGAGAAAGAGTGAGACCCCTTCTCTACTAAAAATATCCAGGCATTGTGGGGATCACCTGTAGTTCCAGCTACTGGGGAGGCTGAGGCAGGAGGCTAGCTTGAGCCCAAGAATTTGAGGTTGCTGTGAGCTGTGACACCACTGCACTCTACCCAGGGCGACAGAGCAAGACTGTCACAAATAAATAAAGAATGTGAGGCCCATCAGCCCTGTCTGACAAAACTCCCTGCAAACAAATGTTCTCTCTCTGGGCTGCGCCATCTGTTCCCACTGTCAACACGTGCTACTGAATCTCACCACGTGCAGGAGATGCCTGAGAGCACACGGAGGCGGCGCTGGCCCTCAGGAAGCTTCCATTCCAGCCGGGAAAGAAACTTCCCTATGGATCAAACACCAGAGGGTTTTACAAGCCCCAGGAGGGAAGGAACCCGCTCTCATGGCAGACAACGCCCGCCCGGAAGGGCCCTCCAGAGAGCACATTCAGCCCAGACCTGCTGGATGAGAGAATGCTCCAGGTCAGAGGCTGGGATGGGGGACGCAGGGGACCGACCTGCAGGGTATCAGAGGCGAGGGCAGCGTCTGGGCTGTGTTATAAGTATGAGGGGAAGCCACCGGGAAGCTGTGAGCCGAGGTAGCATCCAACACGCAGGATTAAAGGAGGTTGACGTGTGGAGCAGAGGAGACGGGAGGGCGAGAGGGCAGGTGTGGGCGGCCGCTGGGGGACCACTGGTCAGTGGCGGCTTGTCCAGTGGCACCTGTCCAGTGGCGGCTTTGGGACAGATAGTCTGTGGGGAATGTTCACGTGGAGCCGGGCGAGGACTGGGCCGGGCTCATCTGGGAGCCTGAGGACGCCCCCGCCCGGGGACGAAGCGGGCAGCGGGTGCCCAGGAGAGGCTTCCTGCGGTCGGGCGGCCTGGCTGTGCCCGCCGGGACTCTAGGGGCTGCAAGAATTCGGGTCCCTGCGCTGACCACGCGCCTGCCGCGTCAGGCCGAGTTCTAGAGCCCAGCTGTGGTCCGCTGGGAGAAGTCCCCAGCTGCAGGGAAAGGGGCGGCGAGTTGGGGAAACTGAGGTAGAAGCCTCCGGCGAGGCAGTCCCGGGCAGCTGCGGGGAGTTGCGGCCAGGGGCCGGGCTGAGCTCCCAGGCCCCCTTCCAGCAGTCGCTGCCCCTCCCCGTAGGGTCCCGCGCAGACAAGGGAGGCGAGGGGACCCGCACAGTTGCCCAGAGGTTGAACGCAGCTCTGCGGCGGCCCTGGCGACAGGCGCACGTAGGGGTCCCCGCTGGTCCCAGTCTGGGCCGCGTCTCCCCACGCCCTGGGGTTCCCTGCGTCCCCCTCCCGCCGCCTCTGCTGGGCTGGGGCGCACAGACAGTCCCTGTCGCCGCTGCGGCCTTGCCGCGCTTCCCGCTCCTCGTACCGTCGTCTGCCCAGGGTCTCACCTGAGGTCTTGCGGACGCCAGGCTAGGCCGGGCACAGAGCCTCCTGCAGCCCCCCCGGGGCTGGTCCCCCCCACAGTCCTGAGCGGAGCCGTCGCCAGGGTCTGTGCCAGACCTGCAGGTACCTCCCCGCCTGGCTGCCGCCTCCTCACCACCCCCACAGCCCGCGGGGTCCCGGGAGACCAAGGGGCTCAGCGAGTCCCCTGCCCCGCACCGCTGCTGGGGCTCTCAGAGAGGGGCTGCCCCACACCCGCTCCGAGGGATGCACGTGACAGATGCTCTTCACCGGGCCTTTGAGCCTTTCTGGGTCAGTCCCCTGCGTATCCCACACGCCACACTACACGCACGCACACCCCACACATGGCACACACATCGCACATGCACCATACACATCACACACGTGTACAAACATCACATACACTGCACATGTCCCCTGCAACACTCCCCCAACACCACACGCCCCGCCACGTGTCACACACAGGAAGTGGGATGATTTAAGGTGACGAACCTGACCTAGAAAAAGTGCTACATATCTCATTGCTAAATAGCACTCCGGTCACCTGCAAAGTACTCCCCTGGGAAGCTGTGCACCCATGCCAGCACCTACTCCACCCTTCGAAGCAATTTTGGAACCCTTTTTATGGAATGGCCATCACAGCTGTCCTTGTACCCCATGCCACACTCCACGTATCACGCCTCCTCCATACACTAGACACACACACATCCCCACACAAACACATGGCATGCACACATACACTACACACACACCTGAGGACCCCGAATAGCATCTGCTGTTTCTCACAGTGCTCATGGGGTGATCCTGGTTGGTGGCTGGTGTGTGTTCTCAGCCTGGCATGTGGTGAGTGCCCGTTAATTCCCATAGAATTTGGATACTTAAGCCCTGACCCACCTAGATGCTGCCCACAGAGTGTCCTTGCACAGAATCCCTCCTTCTGGTCTTTTCACTGGGCTCCACCTCCTGCATTAATCTGCCTCTCTCTTCATGCATTTTCAACCCAAAGCTTTCCAGATAGTTCAAAACCTCTTCTGACTCAGGCCCAAAGCACAGTTAGTGCGGCCTTCTAGTCACATCCCCAGTGAATCCCCACACAACCCCCAGGAAGAAACTTCTGGGACCCAGAGGTCTCCTGGCCTGGAATCTGCTCTGCACACGGGGACAGGGTATGGCCTCTGGATGTGGGCTGCCTGAGCTCAGTTCTGACCCCACTACATCCTGGCTCAGGGTGCTCCTGTCCCTTGTCACAGCCATTGAGGACTGAGGTGGGAAATGGGGAAGACAGGGCACAGGGTCCTCAAACGTCAGGACTCCATGAGGAAGATGTGGCAGGGACAGGGTCACGGTGAGGGAGTGTGCTCCGCCGGCCCCCTCCTTGCTGGCCTGACTGCCGGGGACGGTGTCATCACTGCCTGTCAGAGGCTTCAGAAGGCACTGTCAAGAGCCACCTCGGTCTAAACAAGGTGGACCAGGGAAAGGATTTGGGAAGGGGCAGTGACGGCTGGCACGTGAGGGGTTCGGGCAGCACTGCTGGGCAGGATGGTGGGTCTGAGGGGTGTCATGCTGGTCATGAGTAGGACTCTCCCTCCTGTCCTTCACAGGGCTCTATTGATGGACTAAGCTGTGCACCCCAAACTTGAATGTTAAAGCCCTAAACCTGTGTGACTACACTCGGAGCCTGGGATTTTAGGGGTAACGAGGTCAAGTGAGGCCTTAAGGGTGGGGTCCTCCTCTGAAAGGACAAGTGGCCTTATAAGAAGCATACACACTATGGAGAGACCATCTGACCTCAGGCTCTGCCACCCCCCGGGGTCTAAGGGGTACATGTGGCTGGGGAAGCTACCCAGTCTGTGGGGCTCTGATGTTAGCGGACAAGTCACTATCAGGGTTTCTCTTCCTTTCGATTGCTTTTATTCTGAGTTGGGGCCTCTAGGATGGCGGAAGTGTGCAGACTGTGTGGCGCCCTAGCCACCAGAATCCCTCCCCAGCACTGGGACTGAGCTTCGAGTGATATGAAGAAGTCCACAGGGAAGCATGGGGGTGAGCAGGGGGGCACTCTCCATGCAGGCAGGACTGTGGGAGCCTGGGCCTGCATGCTGTGGTCACAGCAGATCACAGACACTGCAGTGACAACAAGATCACCTCCCTTAAACAGTCCACATGGTGCTAGGACCAGGGACGTGAGGTCCAGAGACAGCAGGCAGTGTGCCCCTGGCCATGAACACAGAATATTGCTGGGGCCATGCTCCTCACCTCCGTTGTGTTGCTTCTCAAAGAGCCGGCCAAGTCCCTGGGGCAGCAGTTCTCAACCTGTGGGGTCGCAACCCACAGGAACTGTATTAAAGGGTCGCGGCATTAGGAAGGTTGAGAATTACTGCCCCAGGGAGTTGCGTGACAGTCATTTTCAATCCGAGCCATTGTGTGCACGAGATTGTGTGCTCATGTGGCAGCACCACACTTTGAAAGGGGAGGCACCTGCTCCTGTGCTCGGAAGCATCCTTTCCTCAGAGTTCATGAGCATCTGATGAGGCCTGGGCCACGCAATTTAGAGCTGAGGTCACAGGACTGCCTGAGAGCATCAGTCTCTCCAGCCACAACCAGCCCCAGCATGTCCCTGGGCTCACCCTTGGTGGTCGCCCTCCCGCAGGCTGTAAGTTCCATTTTTGTCACAAAGCTCGGAGCAGCAGTTTAAACCTTGGCCCACTTCAAATGCTGAGTCACTGGCAACACACAAGTCTGGTCTGACCTGTGACACGGATGGCGAAAAGCGTCACAAGGCACTTCGCTCTCCCTCCCTCACACCCCTTACTAGAGCCATCAGCAAGTCCCATCACCTCTATCCCCTTTGCATCCTCCAGCACCTGGCCTGGACAACTGTAGCATCCCTGATCCCTGTACCCCACCTGCTGCCTGGTCCATAAGGGGTCAGGTTGCCACCCTTCAGCTAAGAGAGGCTTTGCATTGAAATGTTGGGGAGGGAGAGAGAATTTCTTTTTACGTTTCATGATATATGCAAACTCTACAAACTTCAAATTTCCTTGTGCATGCACAAGTTTGAGTGGGACATCACCACCTTCTCTCATATCGTTCCTCACAGCTGCCGTTGTCACAGCACCCAGGCCCCAAGGCCACCAGTTCTGTTCCAGGATGCACTGAGAGGTGGGGAGCTCCTCACAGGCTGAAACTTCTCCTGTTTGTCTCCCCACTTCTCTCCAAAGGCCCCAGTCACCTGGTTTGAATGGGGTTAGGCTCATGGACCCAGCTGCCCCTCTAGCTCCACCTCGAGGCTTCCAGAACTGCCCTCCTGAAGTGGGGTCCAGGCCCCAAATTGCTCTCTGCTGCTCTCCAGCATGAGCAGCCTCCCTGTCCTGGCCCTGAGGTGGGGCTGCCTCGTAGCCTTGCTCCTGCTGGCCCTTCCCCACCATGTGTCAGGCCTGCTGCCAGTAAGGCCACCACGCACTTCCTCTGTAGCCTGTGTCCGCACTAAATATTAAGACTTGACAGTACCCACAGGAAGACAGAACTCAGACACCTGAAAGGATGTGCTCTAAGCCATGCCACATCCCCCTGTGTGCAGGCACAGGATGCCACTGTGGGTGCCCTGAGGCTCACCAGGGGAGCCCAGCAGGTGCAACACCTGCACACATGGCAAGTGAACCAACTTTGGGGATGAGCACGGCCCCCACTGCCCCTGAGAGAAGAAACTCCGGTCACACAGGAGGGATGGGGTTTCAGTCACCAGAGTCTTAGGAGTCTGAAGTGTAATTGGCTGCAGAGAAGGATCCTTTTCCGGGCAGAAAACCTCCATGTCAGCCACATCATCTTTTTGGTGAGGTTTGCCTATCTGGGGACTAACATTCCTGCTCCTTCTCCAATGTCCTTATCTTAAAAATGACATCAGTGTTGCTGTGTCACTGTCTGGCCCTGATGGGGCATCGCCTTTCTCTCTGGTCCTCAGGAGGACTGTCAGTTCTGCCCCAGGATGGGCTGGGTTCACTGACACCCATCCTCTTCTGGGTGCAGCACTCGACCTCCAGGTGGCCCCTTCTGCTGTCAGAATGAGCTGAGGTCCTGATTGGATTGGGCCACTCCCCGCTGTCCTGGCTCTGAAGATCTAACCATCACTGTGTTCCCCTTGGCCTCCTCACCAGAGCCTCTCTCCACCTTGGTGGGCAGCCCCCCTTCCAGCACGCCCAGCCCCTTCCCCTGCTCAGCCTCTGCCAGGAGGGTCTGGCTTCCTCTGCCTGTTCCCAAGTTCCTCACTGGCCACCTCCTGGAGGCCTTCTGGGGTATACCCAGGAGTAGCTGGCCATGCTTTCCTGCGTGCAGGACTCCTCTGGAGCACCAGTCCTGTGTGATGCTTGTGTTGTCTTCCCACGACTTTCTAAAAGGCAGAAGCTACATGTGCGACACTTGGCACGTGACAACCCCTCATCATGCTGTGACAATGAATGTGATCTGTCTGTGCCCAGGTCAGACAAGACTACCACCTCCACATGGCTCAATGGGGATTCTGCTTCCAACACAACAGCCCTGGCCCTAAGGCATCTCCCCTACTGGGTGGAGTTGTCACCTAAAAGACTGGCAGCTGTCAGGGGAGCCTCCTCTGGCATTGGGTGATCAAAGTCACTGTGATTCGTGTGGCCACACAGATGAGGGTACATGCGCTGTTACTTCCAGAGTGGTTAGGGAACTAGAGCTAGGAAAAGGCCTCACGTCAAAGAAAGCAGATGGAATGTCAGACTCAATAGCACCTTTTCTGTAGAACTTTGGCTCTTTTGCTTTGCTACAGATGTGGCAGTGTCGAAAGAGTTGATGGCATTTCCCACACCCATCTGACCACAGAGCCACAAGGCACTGCGGCTCCTACTCTGGGAAACATTGGCCCCAAAGTGCTGGATTTTAGCTGAATGACAAAGGACCCAGAACAAAGTGACTCTGAAATACACCAGCCATCATGACTGACAGACTTTCTCAGGAAGAAGCAGAAGAACGAGAACGTCTTTATGGGATTATAAGCTTTATTCAGAATAATTACTAGCAAAATCAAAGTAGTTGCCTCATAAGTGCAGGGCCAGAGAGGACTCAGAAAGGGATCAGAAAATAATTATGGAGATATTCTGCCATAGGTTCAAATGAAACTACAATCACTGGCTATAAAATATAGCCACGTTATCATGCTGAACATAAAAGGTGACAATCGTCAAACTATTTGCCAGATGGCAGGAAATTCACGACTCTCAGAACCCAAGTGCTGCTACAACATCCAAGCCCCGGGCTAAGATCCAAAATAACTGAGACCACCTGGCCCAGCCCAGCATCTCCGGATCTGTCAGGAGATCTGAGTAAGTGCTCCTAATTTCCCCACATAGGACTTCTGACAAGAGGAGTGGCAGTCACATTACGAGACATTCACTGGGGCTGCATCTGACTTTTCATCTTGGAGAGTCGCATGAGGCACTCGTCCCTCCACTGCCTTCTGGCAGCTAAGTGCTCTGGGTCGTCAGGAACCTTCCCGCACAGGGCCTGGGAGGAGCAAGAGGAAACGAAGCAGCATGAAGATGTTCCTATTTTGGCACACAGCCCATACACTGCTTTCAAAGACCTAAGGGACTAAATCCTCAATTATCATAGGCTTTCTTCCAAACCTTTAGAGACCTCAGTCCCCGGGAGGTAAGTCAGGATGAATTACTGGTTCACTTGTCATAGTGCTCTTAAGATGTTCTGGAGACATGATGGAACCACGCACAGACAAGGTTAGGAGGGTAGAATCATCAATTTCAAGGGCCGAGATTCAGGCTACAGGTGAAAGCCCACCACCAATGGCAGGCCTGTGCCTGCATGCTTCTCTGCAGGAGTTCTCATACCTGGTTAACCAGCTCAGCCGTGGCCCTAGAAAACTCTGGTATGGGTCCAAAAGTCTTTAGGACACGTTTCATGCCTTCGCTGTATCTGTCACAGTAGCTTAACATACCTGAAATTGTAAGAAAACAAGAATCCACAATGTCAGCAAGAATATCCCGTAACTCCAAATTAAAATTTGTTCAGAGGGTTTTGCACTGGGCTCAGGTTAACTGCATCCTTTTCCTCCTAAGGATAAAGCCCAGACAGGCCCGCCACCTGCCTTTGGTCCATTTCCAACATCTTTCACAATTAGAAAGACTCAGCAGTGGGTGGGTTGGCCTCAAACAGTAACCAGGGAACAAATGACACTGCAGACTTTGTCGAGATCTGGAGCATGGCTCTCCCCTATCCCACAAAAACTGTGTATGATTAACCTAAAATAAAAACAGTCTCTGCGGCATGTTCTCAAAAAACAAAAGAAAGGAAAGGAAAAAGACAAATATCTTTTGGGCTTGGTTTTGATTGACCTACACAGATGTTAAAGCCTATATTAACTGGGTTTCAATTTTGTTTCAAACAGTTCTCCTCCTTTTCTCTGTGTGCAAAAATTCCCTGAGAAATTATTTTGAAGGGTAAAAAAAAATTCAAACATACCAAGTTGTGTGACAATAGCACCTGCAATTAACTGGTGAATACTCTCTTTTTAAAAAGAGGTTTCATTTAGAAAACGCTAACTTAGCAATGCAGAATTGCTAAGGCTCCCTAAATGTCCCAGTGCTGGCTCCTGATCACAGATGGCTCAGCAATTCTGGAGAAGACAACAGCCATACATTGGTTTCTCTTCAGAAATTGTTTATTTCACATTTTCTATTTGTTTATTCAAACTAAGAGTCACAAATCTAGACACAAATACAGTCTATTCCTATTAGGGTAGGGGACAGAGACACAGAATTAAGTTGAATAGAAAGTGGGCAGGTTCCCCAGCTGCTTGTCCCCCCTCCACCTGTGGAAAAGTGACAGCTCTCCTGAGACTCCCTGAGGATTCCCTTCAATCCGCTCCCCACCACCTGAGCAGCAGCTACAGGCCACAAATTCCATCCATGCCCCACACTTCCCTCTGGATTAGTTTGCATTCTCAAACAAGTGTTCACCTTTCACTCTTCTGTGAAGTCATTCAAATCTCAGAGGGGCTTTCTGGAACTTTCTTTCCCTATTGCCTTTTATCAAATTTGTAAAGTTGTATAATGAACATTTAACAAAACAGAACACAGTGTGGCAGAACTCTTTACAGTACAATTCATAATCTCTCCTAAATTGTTCAGGAAACCAATTAAAATTTCTACCTTAACAGGGGGCATGGTGGCATGCACTTGTAGCCCCAGCTACTTGGGAGGCTGAGGCAGGAGGATTGCTTGAGCCCAGGAGCTTGAGGCCAGCCTGGGCAAAACCGCAAGACCCATCTCAAAGAACAAAACAAAAATTTCTTATGTTAACATACACTTTGGGCTCTTGGGAAGAAGAGCTCTTCTGTCTGTGGTGAGGTGAGGATGACAGGCCAGACCACCTGTTCATGGTGACACATGTGTGGCCTCCAGGTGCTCCAAACATAGGGAGTACACAGTGGTGTGGACCCAGGATCTGAATCTGCCTTATTATTTACAACCAAGTCCCTGTAAGTTTATGACTGATTTATTTACAACACCTCCCCTTCCATTTAGAGAGGTATCATTTTCAACAATAATTTTGGCTTTTCTATACCAGGAGAGGTGAACTGAGTGGGAATTACTCCTACATACTAATTTAGACAGAAATGGAAAAACACAGCACACCCATTTCCCCTATCTATTCCAACCTGGCCTTCCCATATTTTCCCTCCATGCTTCCACGCCCCCTCAAGCCCTGTTCCTCCAAGCACCCTGGTAGAATTTGGCTTTTTATAAGTTAAAGAACATAATTTCTTTTATTTATTTTTATTTATTTATTTATTTATTTTGGAGACAGAGCCTCAAGCTGTCACACTGGGTAGAGTGCTGTGGCATCACAGCTCACAGCAACCTCCAATTCCTGGGCTCAAGCGAGTCTCTTGCCTCAGCCTCCCAAGTAGCTGGGACCACAGGCGCCCACCACAACGCCTGGGTATTTTTTGGTTGCAGCCGTAATTGTTGTTTGGCGGGTCTGGGCTGGATTCGAACCCGCCAGCTCAGGTGTACGTGGCTGGCGCCTTAGCCCATTGAGCCACAGGCGCCGAGCCAGAACATAATTTCTTAAGGGATTCTTATGTAGAAAAAGAAAAAAATGGATAAAGGAATTGATTCCCATGAGATTAGATTTGGTTTATCTTGCTGCTTCCTAACTTGCGATTCTTCAGCTGTGAGCCCCAAGGACGATGCACTGTGTTTCCTTAGCCTTAGCCTACCTGAGGTCCTACTTGAAGGCTGGATACCTTCAAGTTCCCATTTGTGAAGTAGGGACCTGGGATAGTCTTGACCTGACAGGGGGACACAACTGCCGGGAGACCCTCTGGAGGTTCAGGAGAATCCTAATTGCTGCCCACATTGGAGGAACCTGGTTTGCACACAGTTTATGAGCCCACACCTCCTAATTCACCCACATTCGAGAGACAGGGTTTCCCAGACCTCATTAAGGAAGATGAAAAGACCTCAAAGCACAAGGGAGCATTATCTAAGCTCTCAGGACCAAATTCCTACCTGAAGGGGGACTCATCTGGGGTCCCTAACATGCCACATCTCAGTCCCATCAGCCCAGCTGTTTCCACTACAAACAACAGCTGCCCACCAGGTATAGGAACCTCTATTCAAAAAAGACAAGTGTCTCTACTTAAGAGGAAATTTGTGAGGCAAAATGGTAAACAAACATCCTCTTTCCCTGGAGGTGATTTCCAGGGCCTCCAGATTCTGAGATATCCTCATTACAAGGAACAAAACACAGGAGGGGCCCACACAGCCCCCAGTGATGAGATGAAGCGGTTCCCACTGCCCACGTGCCAGACTAAAGCTGAGCCAAGACACAAACCAGGCAGTGAAGCTCCAGGTATCTGGCTCTGGGGGTTCCTCTCCTCCACAGAAAAAATACCCTCATCTGTATTCATCCTGTGTTCCTCTCTCATGCACTTGTGAATCTTTTGGGGATAATAAAAAAAAATTTAGAAAAGTAGTAAGCTAAACCAACAAAACTATATGAAGACAACGTTTATTAAGGACTAAATGAGTACCAGCCCTCCAGCTAAGTGCTTTCATGTGGTTCAATTCTCACCCCACCCCTGTGAGGTATTCACTACTGTGTCTCCATTTCACAGAGGGGGAAACTGAGGTGCACTGAAGGGGCCTAGTCGACTGGCTCCACCCGCCAGCACCAGTATTCTGAGAGCTTGTCTTTAGCGGGTGGTGCTTTTAAAAAGCAGCCAGGGAGGCGCCTGTGGCTCATTGAGTAGGGCGCTGGCCCCATATACCGAAGGTGGAGGGTTCTAACCTGGACTCGGCAGAAATGCAAAAAATAAATAAATAAATAAATAAATAAATAAATAAATAAAAAGTAGCCAAAAGGCAAAGCAAGCACGCTGGCCTCCTGCTTCCTAGGAACTATTTTAATAGATTGAAAAAAAACATTCTAAAATATTTGAACTAGTTCTAGATAAATGATAGTTTTTAAGACTAATAAAAACTAGCTGGCTTTATGTAAACAGTATCAGAAAAAAGAAAAATTCTCTCAACTCCAATCTTGATCTATTCTGGGTGACACTGTGGGGAATAATGAACGTTTCCATGGTTCTCAGCCAGATCTCGGAACTGTCTAGCTCTGGTCTTTGGAATGCTCTGAAGTGGAAAACTACATCCGTCCAGCATGATCATATTAAGCCAATTAGGTTTTCTTATCATACCTGCTGTGTTTGAAACTATTACGGGCCCCCATCCTGCCGGCTACCTCCCTTGATTCTTGAGTTTCTGGTTTCATTGGCTTCTGTTTCTATTTGTTTGAAAGTCAAAGCTGTTCTCAGTTCTCTCCCTATCGATTTCTTACAATACCTCAATTATCTTATTTTTCTCAAGGGAAAAAAAAAAAAAGAAAAACTTGGTGGTTAACAGGCACAGTCTGTATACATTTCAAATGCCTAAATATCCTCACCACTTGTAAGGCTCTGGTTTAAAAAAATTGGAATTATCCAAGGCTTTATGTAATGATACTTCAAAACTCATTTCATGGCTCGCCGCCTGTGGCTCAACAGGCTAAGGCGCCAGCTACGTACACCTGAGCTGGCGGGTTCAAATCCAGCCCGGGCCCACCAAACAACAATGACGGCTGCAACCAAAAAATGGTCAGGCACTGTGGCAGGTGCCTATGGTCCCAGCTACTAAGGAGGCGGAGGCAAGAGACTCGCTTAAGCCTAGGAATTGGAGGTTGCTGTGAGCTGTGATGCCAGAGCACTCTATCCAGGGTGACAGCTGAGGCTCTGTCTCAAAAAAAACAAAAAACAAACTCATTTCACTTGTGTGAGGGCCCCTTGTCTACATGGTCTTCCTCCGTTCAGTGGTCATCCTTGCTGGTGCTGGGGGAGAGTTCCCCATCCCTCCCTTCTTCAGGTGACTCACAGAGGTGGGTGGGAGGCATCTGTAGGGCACACATGGCCAGTCCACTCAGGAAGTCACATGTGCACTTCCTGTGTGCGGGAACATGCCTAGCAAAATGTCCTGAATTATTCACTGGGAAGTATATTTCATTTACTGTGGAAGTTGATGGTGTAGAATTATAGAACTGAAGTCAACCAACAAGAGGTTGACCAACACCTCTCTCACTGTAGGAGTTTCCTCTCAACATCTAACTATCCCACAGGCAGGCAAGCAGGCTGCACAGGGCAGCCCTCTCTCTGGACATCAGTCCAGTTACTAGAAAGTCCCCTCTGCCCGGTACTGAGCCCAAGTCCATCTGCCTGCCAGCCAGGTCTCTTGCTCCAGTTCCACGCTCACAAAAGACGCAGACAGACAGGTAGGTGCACACGCACACCTCTGGTCACCTTTTCCTGGATAAGTCCAAGTTTCTCAATATTCTTTGTTAAATGCGGACCATGGAGCAGCATACCATATTCTTTCTCCTTCTGCATGTTTCCATGTTAGGATTACTAATTTACGTAATTGTAGAAGTTTATGATAACACAGAAGAGCAAAAAAAGATAACAGAAGTTACTCATTCAAGGCCAAGACACATTGGGTAATAACATATAGGGGACATATTTCTAGATTTTTATACATAGCTTTTAAAATTTATCTTATGATATAGGTTTCATTGGTTGTTTTTCAAATGCAGTTCTTTTTCGATTGCTTAAAATCCAGTTGATGGAATTTCATTCTTGGAAGCCTCTCATCCTTCAAGTTGTCCATATTCTGGCTCAGACCTACTCCCCCCAGGCCTGCTGGGGTCGGCTTCTGGGAAGACTTCTGGCCTGCCCCATCCCAGTTCCCTGCCTATAGAATCACCTTCTTCAAGGTTCCCTGGGCTTCTGGAAAGGGAAGGGAAACCTGGGGCTCAACCGATTGCACTTAGAAGCTGCTCATATTTAGGCCAGAAGATATATCCAGCAGAGGTTCCTGTCGGTTAAGTCAGCTCCCACACCTGTCTTTTCTTCCTGCCTCTGTAAATAATTTCCTCATCTTCCTTAGGAAAATACAACTTTCCCTTCTGCAAGGCTGGATGACATGCTATGAAGTCTCTATAATAGCGCTGCCTCTCTTTCTTTGAGCTGTCACCTGAGCCCTCTGAGTACACGGAGCCCTGAGATGCATGAATTAAGTGTGGATTTACACCTCCATACAGAGCTGTGTGTCCCAGCTGCATCTGTGAGTTACCAGACTAACCATCATCTCCTACCGATGCTGCTGTCTCTGTTCAGTCATAAGCAAAGGCAAATTTGACGATCTTCAAGACTGACAGGAACACTAAATAGCACAGAACTCCCATCTTAGCTCCTCAGCATACCTTCTGCGTTGAGATGCATTGTCTCCAGGGGGCCGATGAACGCATATCGCATGCCCAGCCCTTCTGACATGACCAGGTCAAGGTCGACAGGAGACACTACTCCTTCCTACATGGAGAAGATGGGGGCACAGAGATGAGTTTCTCTGCAAAGACAATTTTGTTACTATAACTTCAATTCCAACTCCTTCAGAGCAGGATCCCAAAATACTCTCCAAAGCACTAAACAGGTTAAATATCCCTTACCTGCAATGCCTGAAACTAGAACTGAGTTCAGACATTTCTCAGATTTGAGAATATCTGCACATACATAATGAGATATCGTGGGAATGAAATCCAAGCCTAAACATGAAATTCATTTGTTTCATATACACCTTGCACACAGAGTCTGAACATATTTTATACAATATTTTCAATTTTGCACATGAAACAGTTTCTATATGCTGAACCATCAGAAATCAAAGGTGTCACTATCTCACATTGGCACTCAAAAAGTTTCATATTTTGGAGCATTCTGGATTTTGAATTTGGGATATACAACCTGTAAGAGTATTCTGATTAAGTTTCACATGACAAAACTATAATATATAAAGGGGACCTGAGAAACTGTTTTGTGAAATGGCCAAACAATTCACTTTTTCCCTCCCTGCAACCATCAGGTGTGACATCAGCTCCTCCTACACCCTGGACCACCAACCGCTGCAGGGATGCAGAGAGGAGGCAGCACAGGAGGGACAAGGTAGGGGCTTTCTGGACACCTGTGCAGGATGCGGGGATGAGATCAGCGCCATCACAGAAGCAGGAGGGCGCTCTCCAGGCTTCCTCTAATGTGAGTCATGCCTTGCTCAGCTTTTAGTGAGTTTGTGGAAAGTGAAATGCAGCTTAGACTCATGGGTTGGTTTGCTAGGGTGGGGCCCTAAAATCTGCAAATGTGAATTGTAAAGCAAGAGGCAAATCCTGTGTTGAGGTTCGATGTACAGTCGGCACCCATGTTACTTGGCCTCGCATCAATTTGGGGATGAAGCAGGAGTTCAGTGCTGGCTTAATCTCCCCAGAGGGTATTTTCACCGTCAGGAGGGCAGACTTGAGGAAAGCTGTCAGGTTCTCCCATAGCCTTTGTACAGGTCAGATGGGCAGTGCTCCCCAGGGATCTGCCACTACAGGTCCATCTCCTTAGCACTGTCTCACAGACTGTCTCACTGTGGGGACAGAGAAGCTCCCACCCAGCCAGGCCTGCCATCCACGAGTGGCCCCTAACCACCATTGGCAGTCCTGGTGGCTCAGTTCCCCTGCTCCTGCTGCCAGCCACAAGCCCGGGCAGGCAGCCTACCACACACGTCTCCTTCCCCTGGGCTGCGGGTGAAGCTCTGCCTTTCCCCGGGGAGGCCATGTGCTGTGCAGGGAGGAGCCCCTGGCTTATGGTCAGCCCCTGCTGTGCTGTCACCTGTGGGGCATCCCACTTATAGGCCCCCCCAAAGGCCACCGCCAAAAGGGTCACCCAAGAAGCTGAGCAGAAAGGGGGTTTGTTACACTCGCACTGTGGTCTCTAGTGTATGTTGTGGTTCGGTCACCTGAGTTCACCTGCAGAAAGCTCCACGGTAAGGTGAGTATAGAGGACAGAGCCCAATAACCAAGAAGCAGATGGAGCCATTTGGCCACATGGGCAGGTACAATGTACCAGGCCCAAGTAACTCCCTCTGAAAGAACCACTTCCACTTAGTTTTGGCTGCACGTGAGAGATAATCAGATGAAGCCGTGCACAGCCATAGCACAGTTTAGAGGATGATTCTAAAGCAACCCCCCACCGTGCACTGGCCTTCCCCACCCAGCCTCTGCCCTCCTTCCTGACAGACATTGTGCCTTCGGGGTGGCTGCTTCTTCACGTGTAAGGCTGAGTGTCCATGTTTACGTTCATCGGCAACAGTTTCCTTTTGCCCAGCTCTAATCTCCTGGTAAATGGAGTCGCACTGTGCTCCTTCTCGTGTGACCTGCCTCCCTCTCTGGACATCCTGTTTTTCAGATTCACAGTGTGTAGCTGTAGTTTATCCATCTTCTATATATATGAAAATTAGTCTGCTTATCCATCCTACTGTTCATTACCATTCGGGCAGTTTCTAGCTGCAGGCTCCTGTAGGCAGGGCAGCGTGGACACACTCGCAGGTGGCCTGTGGACCTGACTATGTTACCTCGTCAGACAATGCTGAGCTGTGCTCCGAGGTGGGACTGGGTCCCCTGCCTCCAGCACTGTGTGGAAGAGTTCCTGCCATCCCACCTACTCTCCAACACTTAGCATCTTCAGGCTTACAAAATCCTGCTAATCTGGTAGGGCACAACGGCATAATAAGATAAGATGCTATAACATCCTCCTACCATGTGTTCATCTGGACTGCTCAGGACAGCAAATTAACGTGTTCAGTTCACTCACGTGCTGGTGAGGTTGCCTCCTTTCACTTCTGATGGTAAACTGTACGGGACGATGTGCCGCTGTGGAGGAAATCATCTACAGAAGCCTCAGTGATGGCCAGAACCCCCGAGAACCTGACATTTTCCCACAGGCATCCTGCTTTCCTCTCCCTGCACAGTGAGCTCCTGGGGCAGGAAGGGCCCTGGCTATCACTCTAGGCCGCCTAAAGGCCATGGCTGCGGTGTTCCTGCACCCCACGGGGTCCAGAATGCTGAGAAAGCCTGGTAGCTGGAGCAGCCCCACAGACACCCCCTCATCCTTGGTTTCTAGGTCGACATTCCAACAACCCTAAGTTTCCATTTTAGCAAACTGTGAAGGGTACAGATGTGGAAGCCAGCACGACTTAGCTTAGCCCTTTTCTCCTAGAATTGTGTTTAATATATTAAGAGCTGATTTTTAAAGAACCTTTTTAGGTTTTCAAAATTCCCAAAAGGCAAGCCACCCAAGAGTGGCTAATTTTTGATTTGCAAGCACAGAGCTAACAGCACTCAGCTGATGCCTCAGTGGGGTCTCCTCACTGCCCCCGAATGTGCGTGCGGGGAGACACACTCCCTCCAAACCCTCTTGACTTTTATTAGTTACCATTCACCAGTAGAACAAGTTAGAAAAAGGAAGAAAGTTTTTGTCTTCCTTTCCTCATTCTTCCTTTCTGATATGTTTTCAATTTCTGAAGGACACTTCCCAAGGCTTGAGTTTTTACCAAAATGTTCAATCTAGAGAAAGGACGGACCACAGATCACTCAGCTGTGAGGCTCACAGACTAGGATTTCATGGTGGTTTCTAAGGCAACATTTCTCCCGGCTGCACACAGCAGGGAGCTAGAGGTTTCCCATTCAGGATATTTTGGAGCTCAAGTTGCCTAATTTTGCCATTGAGCTCAACTCCACTCAAAGCCCAGTGACATCTGTGACCTGATATTATCATAACAATGACAATAAATAATCAGCAGGCAGGACAGGCGGGCACAGTGCTCAGAAATGCTGAACTGACAAACCCATCCTTGGAAAAGGTGGGGTGCCCCACACCTGCCTGGAGATTGGAACCCTACCCTAGACGTACTTCCATGGGTCAGGTAATATTTGTCACTGTAGCTCTCACTACCTCCTCCATTTTGTGGTAAAATTCTCAAGTCACACAAACAAAGTAAAGCCCCACATGGTTAAAAGTCTTAAAAACTCATACAGAGCAATGAACACTAAGACACCGGAAGTCCCTGCCCCAAAACATCACTGGGTGAGGAGAGCCTCCAGAAGTGTTGAAGACTCCTTTTCTGGGAAATTTCTTGCTTCTACTTTCTTAGTTAAAACCTGAGACTCACCACAGACAACTAGCATGTGCATGTGGCCTGGGCAGAGACTGTGCACCCGGTATGCTGGGGGTCAGTGCCGGGCTGGGAGCAACCTCAAGGCTCATGCATGAAGTATTTGACTACCATGATACAACTTAGGTGTCATCAAAGGCGTAAGGGTGTAGGGGTCAGGGTCGTACCAGAGAGACAGAGCCGACAGGACACACACTTATTTCAAGGGAATGTCCCGTGTGCTTGTGGGGCTGGCAAGTCTACAGTCCACAGGATAGGCCTGCAGAAGAGCAGGCAGCTTTGGCAGGAGCCAATTCTGTAGTCACAGGTGGAATTTCTCCTTCCTCAGGGAAACCTCAGTTCTTCATTAAAGGCCTTACAACACAACTTCCCAGCCACACTGATTCTGTGAGTGGCTGAATGGGTGCCCTGCCCAGCAAGCTGACCTTCTCTAGGCTAGATACCCCAGGTATCTTGGATCTGGATCTTTTGTTTGCTTGTGGGGTAGGGAGAAACGAGAAATGACACGTCCAGTGATGAATAGCAGCACCAGGTCACAGGGTGCCCTGATCATTGCTCCTGTCCTTTGGTCAGACTTAGAAGGTAGGGAAGGCAGGTGGGGTCCTGCCTGGTCAAGGCACATGATATTTGATGTGTGGTCCCCTGTGACTATTCCTTTTACTGACCACCAGCCACAAAGAATAACCTTTCCTTCTAATCATCCAATTCTTACAAAAAACATGAATAAAAAAATGAAGGGTATGTTTCTGTTTTCATCGGCATTCCTCATTTTCTTTTCTTTTTAAAATTTCCAGGTTTTAATCTTATTCTATTTTATTTTGTTGTACTTTCACAGCACATTAGTGTTGAATTTTCACTTTTTTCTTGAGTAAATACACTGTCACCACCAGGAACACAGATCTGCCACCCAGGAATCTGGGTAGGTCTATGCAAGTACTTTTTCTCCTCAAGCAGAGCCATCTGTCGTCTTCACTGAGAAACAGAAATATGATGAGTTAGGAGGCAGAAGAGGTTCCATCCTGTAAGAGTTGGATAACCCAATGCAGCAGTGAAAGGCAGAGGGCCCTCTTCCATCCTACCAGGGCAACCTGAAGAAAGCACTGGCCTTGTTTCATATCACCCAGGTCAGAGGCCGGGGAGAAGGGATGGCAGACAGCAAGTCCACCTCACTTCACTCAGAGCAAGGGTGGAACAAAGTTAAACTTGAGTGATTTCTTCATCTCTAGACATGTTCAAGGATGGCCTAGACAAGAACCACTGGTGATGAAATGCCTCAAGCAGGAGCTAGAAGTACTAGATGGTCTATTTGAGAAACATTCAAACCTGGAGTCCTTGCCAATGGTACACAGGGGTCAGAGTCATACAGGAGAGACAGCTGGCAGGACACACAAGTTTAAGTTGAGAACCATCAAAATAATGCCCGAGTTTCTCCTGAGGCACTAACTGGTACCCGGAGTTGGTTCCCTCCATTTGTAGCTGCTGTGCACACATTTTTGTTTTCTGTACTCAGCACTGCGCCCTGCTTCTCCCACCTGCAACATGAGACTGGCTCCAAAGCAAGGTGAGAAAGCTCTGACCCCACGGTCCCCATGCACACCACCTTCCAGGGAGTAGGTGAGGCCGATGTCAGATCTTAATGAGGAGAAAGAAAAGACTGCTAAGTGCTGCCCACACTATTCCTCGCAGGTTTGTGGTTGGGTTGCTTGGCATGCTGCCATCATTACTGGCTTTCTTGGAAGCCTGACACATTCCTACAGAATGACTCGAGAGGATTTTACTGACTCTAGCAGAGATGATTGAACACCACATTGAAGTGATGCAACAGGACACTGAATCAAGCCCATAAAATACCCAACCTGTCAGGAACCTTCTGAGAAAACAACATAAGTCAGCTCAGGGGAAGAAGGTGAGGAACGCCAGGTGGACCACACCAGTCTGGCTGCTGGGAAACAAACCCACCCACACTGTGGGTGGTGGAGACACAGTCTCACCTCTGGGAGGCATCTTGGCTCTGTCTATCAAGCCGTAAAATGTTACTCTGACAGGGTGAGCCCACTGCTGGGACTCACTCCATGGAAGGATTCCAGAAGACATTGTGTGCAAAGGGTCTCACTGAGCCATCATCAGGGCAGAAAACCTGAAACTACTTTGAAATAACCCCTAATAGATTAGATAAAAAAATTTTAGATTAAAAAAAATAATCACAAGGTCATTAAGGTGAATAAAAATTTGAGCAACCAGTTTATAAGAGATAGGAACACAGAAGAATTAAAGCACTTAAGGGTAAGCTAAACAAAGCTAGTGTTTCTTTTTCCTTTGCATTTTCTAAATAGTAGCATTTTAAAGTAAAAACAAACCCAAAAAATGGGAGGAAAAGAGCTCTTTCAGCCCAGTGATAATGCAGCTATGTGTGGGACAATGGCCTCAGGAGGAAAAACTACAATGTAGCAGAGTTTGAAAGAAAGGGAAAGTCTTGACCTTAAAACAGAACAAAAAGAACCCATCCCTTTGTATGAAAGTGACTAAGTCCACTACCATCACCAAAGGCAGTGACACCTTAATGGATGGGTCCTCTGGGAATATAATTTGCTACAAAGAGGTCTGAACCAAAGAGTATAAATCCCCTATTGCTTCTCGGCCTTTTGGCTAAGATCAAAGAGTAGAAGTCCCCACTCCAAAACAAGAGCAGCACAGCACAAGCCCTGAGCCTCCCCTACGCCGACACTTCCCTAGGGGCTTACGTCCCCAAACCCCCAGGATCCTCACTCCTGGCTCCCACCTGCAGCAGTAGAAGGCAGGGATGGCTGTGGCTCCTGCAGGACAACGGGCCACACACTGTCACCTGTCACCTCCAGATTCCTTTGCCTTTTCTCTGGGGGACTCCTTCTGCCCTCCCATCCTTCATTTCAAAGCCCTCTCCCCTGCCTGTGAACCCCCGGCTTCAAACTGGGGCTGAAATCTATCACGTGTGTTCACTGCCTGGGCACATGCTGGTGGCAGTGAGGTGCTACAGTAACAGCACTGTCACCATGGGGTATTTAGAGTAGTCAGAACACCAGTACAGAGCTTCACAGGGCTTTTGGGTTTTTTCTTAGTATGTTGTTGGTGTTATTTACATTTGTTAATGGGGATGCTATCTCTAAAATAATATATCATCAGTTATTTCTCTTTTCAATAAGGCTTTGTTGCTTACTATTGTGACTATTCAGTATTTACTTTATGGGTGGACATTTTCTATCATTAAATGATCTACTTCTCATAGAAAATCATTACTAGAAAGGGTTCTAGTATTTGATGTTCCATTAAGGAAAAAGAATGCTGTCAATAAAACTAAGCTACATCATCAACTATAATACATTATATATGCTGATTTGGAAGATGTTGAAATATAAAGACAAATTTTTTGCCTAAGCAATATCTCTAAGTCCGTGATTCTCAACCTGTGGGTCGTGACCCATAGGAACTGTATTGAAGGGTCACAGCATTAGGAAGGTTGAGAACCACTGCTCTGAGCAATCATAGCCACAGCTAAAATAAATAAATGGGACCCCAAATTAAAAAGCTTCTGTATAGCCAAGGACACAATCAAAAGAGCACAAAATGGCAGAAAATATTCATGAGCCATACATCTGATAAAGGACTGATAACCAGAAACTACAAAGAACTGAAGCAAATCAGCAAGAAACAACCAAATGACCCCATTAAAAAGTGAGTAAAAGATAAGAACAGAAACTTTTCAAATGAAGATATACTAATGGCCAACAAACTCATGAAAAAATGTTCAATGTCTCTAATCATTAGAGAAATGTGAATCAAAACCGCAATGAGATATCACGTAACTCCACTGAGAATGGCTTATGTTATAAAGTCTCAGACAACAGATGCTGGCATGGATGCAGAGAAAAAGGAACTCTTATACACTGTTGGTGGGACTGCAAACTAGTGCAACCTTTACGGAAAATTGTATGCAGATACCTTAAAGAACTTAAAGTAGACCTACCACTTGATCCAGCAATCTCACTGGTGGGTATATATCCGAAGGGAAAAAGGTCATTTTACAAAAAGGACACCTGCCTTGAATGCTTATAGTAGCACAATTCACAATCACAAAGACGTGGGAACAACACAAGTGCCCTCCAACACCTGAATGGATTAATAAAATGTGGTATATGTATACTACGGAGTATTTACTACTTAGCCATAAAAAATGGAGATCTAGTATCTTTTTGGACAACCTGGAGGGAACTGGAAACCATTCTTCTAAGTGAAACATCACAAGACTGGAGAAACACACACACACATTCTCAATACCAAATTGGAAGTAACTTAAGTGCACATATGGAAATAAATCTCAATGAAAATCAGGCTGGGGAGAGTGGGAGGAGGGGATGGGTAAATTCATACCTATTGGGTACAGTGCACACTATCTGGGGAGGGGCACACTTAAGTGTATAACTTTGACTCAATCTGTACAAAACAAAGTATGTAAACAAAACATATGTATCCCCTCACATTCTGAGATTTAAAAAAAGTAAAAATAAAACAAAAGTTTATCTTAGAACAATGAAACATATCAAGACTGAGGCCAAGGCCACATGAAGAATCACATAAGCAGAGCTTCTCCAACTCTGATGTGTGTAAGACCTGCTAGGAATTTGTTATAACAGACTCTGACTTCAGAATCTGGGGCAGGTAATAATTAGATAATTAGATTATCTAATAAGATCCAGGTGAGGCCCCTGCTGCCCTCCAGGGTCCTCACAGGTGTGGTCAGGATGTGAGCACCTCGGCTCAGAGCTAATACCACTGGTGACAGCTATTGAAGACATAAAGCCCTGAATTCAGGGATCTAGAAAACACTTCCAGCAGCACTGCAGTAATGCATAGCATTTACTAAAGTGTCACTGTGTTCCAGGTATTGGTCTAAGCCCTTTGTGCATACACCCCATCTAATGCCATCCCAGTAAGAAACAGACCCACTATCTTTCCCCACTTTATGAATGTGGGCAGTGGAGCAGAGAGGATGGGCGTGGGTCCCTGCCAGACCTGTGGAATGTGAACTCCTTGGGCCATTTCTTACTTTATAAAGGAAAATACCAATTTGCCACTCAAGGCTTTAAGTACAAAATGATTTGAGAACACCTGAAAAAAAATCAAAGAGACAGCAGGGAGAACACTTCATAAACTCTGAAGTGCCACACAGACTGAAGTCACAGTGAGAGCAGGTGCCATCCTCAATCCTGCCTGCACAGCCTCACATAGATGACAGTCAGCAGAACCACAAGTGCATCTACCACAAAGAGCTTCACTGCTGATTTCACCATGTGCTCTGAGACACACTTCACTAACTGAAACAACTCCTCCTAACAGCTGACATTCACTTCTACAAGAAAGCTCAGTGACAAAACTCTGGAATCCCAGAGTCCCATCCAGATGCCTCAGACCACACCTTCCCCGACAATCCACAGACCAAGAACAGAACTTGTACAGCTCAGGGACCTGGGGACAGAAATCCAGTGAAGGGACAACACTGTCCAGGAGGGACAGAACCTGAGGTCAGCTATTTCCAAGGCCACCACCAACACGGGACCCTGCTGAGGGCTTCCTGATCCACCCAGCACTTCCACCTGCCCTGCCCTGTGGGAAGAACTTACAGGCAACAAGCTCAGCTGCTGTCTGGACAGGAGTTTATCCTTAAACACAGCATCCTTTCCTGTACTAAAGCCTAAGAACATCAACTGAAGTTACATTCCCAGCCAAGAGGACCACTGTCAGCTGCTGAGTACAATATGCAAAAATTTAAAAATATCAGAAATCCAAAATATTTCTGGACCTAAGCATTTCAAATGGGGGATAATCAATCTGTACTACCTTGACACCAAGATCAAAGGAAGAAAATACAAAGAAAACCGCTGGAAAATCTCTCATGAATTTAAATGTTAAAAAAAAAATAACCAAACATAAGCAGATTGGCTGGGCACAGTGGCTCGTACCTCCTATAATCCTAGCACTTTGGAAGGCTGAGGTGGGAGGATTGCCCCAGGCCAGCAATTTAAGACTAGCCTCAGCAAGAGTGAGATCCCCCTGTCTCTATGAAAAGGAGAAAAATTAGCTGGATGTGGTGCTGCACACCCGCCAGTTACTCAGGAGGCTGAGGCAGGAGGATTTCTTGAACCCAGAATTTTGAGGCTACAGTGAGCTATGATGAGGCCACTGCACTCTTGTTTGGGCAACAGAGATCCTGTCTCAATAAAAAAACAAACAAACAAAAAAAAAACACTACCAAAAACATAAGCAGATTGAATCCAACAATATCTAAAAAGAATGACTCACCATAACCAAGCAGAATTTATCCTCGGTATGTAGGGCTGGTTGAACACCAAGGTCAGTCTCTGTGACCTGCACTATCAATGGTTAGTGATCAGCTCTGCAGCTTCCTCTGCTCCTTGAATGTCAGTAGCGAGACAGTACCATGGTGGGTGGAGATGCGAGGCAGGCCCTCTGCTGCTCTGGCTCACACCCCAACTTGGGGGCTCAGACCCTAAATCACACTTGGATTTGGTTTGCAGAGTTGTCCCCACACAGATAGCAGGGAATGGCATTCTTGCCAGCACCTGCTGACCCTGCACCCCCAACACCTGGACAGAGTGGGGTGGTGGGTGCCTTCTAACAGGCTCCCTCAGCACCTGAGCCAAGTCACCCAGTACTTTTCCAACCCTGAGAACACCCAGTCCTGGTCAATTAATGAGCCAAGGGTGGGTCAAACAGAATAGGCTGCTATGAACTCCAACTTGCTTTGTGAATGCAGAAACTAATGAGACAAAAGTCTCCACGAGTCCCTAAGGGGGCAACCCCCCATCTCATGACTCATTCTGTTCACCATGGCCAGTGCTCTGGGCACCGGGGCCAAGCCCAGGCCTCACTTGGAAGGAGAACCTCTGTGGGGCCTTTGGATCTTCTGAACTTAAGACATGTACAAGTCTACTCTACTGTAAAACTTCACCCAATCCCATCCCTTTTTACATTAAAGCACCTCTTGTTTTGAGGTAGGCTCGGTGCTCGTAGCACAGTGGTTATGGTGCCAGGCCCATACACCCTCGCTGACAGGTTCGAACCTGGTCTGGGCCAGTTAAACAACAATGACAACTGCAACCAAAAAATAGCCGGGCATTGTGATGGGCGCCTGTAGTCCCAGCTACTTGGGAGGCTGAGGCAATAGAATCTCTTAAGCTCAAGAGTTTGAGGTTGCTGTGAGCTGTGATGCCACAGCCACAGCACTCTACCAAGGGCAACATAGTGCGACTCTGTCTCAAAAAAAAAAAAAAAAAAAGTTTTGAGGTAAACTTGGAATCCCCCCCAAACTTGGGTTCAACTGTTGAATTTCTATCTTGGAGTATTTCAAGTTCAACTGACTTTGAAGTTGTGAGTAAAAGGGTGTGGCCCAGAACACTCCCCGATTTGGGAGACATGGAGTCTGGGGCTTGGGGGAGCTTTGCTAACATTTGCTGAACTGCACTATCTAAAGTTTCCTTTCAAAAAATTTGTATGAGAGGCCAAGAATCCTAAAATCAGGCAGCACCTGTGGCTCAAAGGAGTAGGGTGTCCGCCCCATATACCAAAGGTTCAAACCCGGTCCCACTGGGAACCATGCTGGGTACACCGCTGCCTGCTCAGGGCTCTGTGGCTGGTTCAGAAATTGTGGGCAAGATTTCCCAAGGGCCACAGCTCTAACGCACGACCCAGAACCTTCCAAGGTTAGACACATAGATTTTAGTGCCTAGTTCTTTATGGGAACTCTAGCCATGTGAGTCCTCATATTGGCCGACACAGACACCAGAAAGCAGGGCCTTGGTGTCGATGCTCAGAAGCCCAAGACAGCAGCTATATCAGGAGCAGGTGCACATGCAGTTTGTGACCTGGCCCGCCTGTGTCTGCTCGAGCTCCTAGGCTGACACAGAGGTACTGCCACTGAGTAGTGACAGTCAAACTCAGTGAGATGAAGGCAGCCCCCCTGCCTCCTGCACTACCCCTGTCAGCCTCACTAGGCTGGATGTCTCCCCAACCCAGTTCAGGGCTGCCTCCCCCAGTAGGAGAGAAGTCCCTGCAGTCTCTAGCTCTGCCTTGGTCCTCACTATCTGCGCTACTTCTTCACTTTCTAAAATATATTATCTTCTAGACTTTCTCCATAGGCAACTCTTTGGGTCTGTTCACACTTTCTTAACCTTCTCATATCTGTGGGCCTCTTCTCATTTTGTCACCAACCATATCCTGATAGATTTTAGTGCCTAGTTCTTTATGGGGACTCCAGGCATGTGAATCCCCATAATGGCCAATGCAGACAACTGCGGGGTTCACTTTCTCAGGAGGCATGTCGTCCCTGAAAACAAGAGCAAGTGTGTTCCTGCCAGCCAGTCACATGGCTACACTCAGTCAGCCAGGAACCACAGAAGCAAGTCAACCCAAAGCAAAGTGGAAACATAAGCCAGCAGAACTTCCTGACCACCCAACTTGACAGCCTTCTGCCTGCTCTCCTGCAGCAGCAAAGGAACACCAGAATTCTCCCTGGTGCTTCCAAACTGCAGCAAGTCCCACGGGGTGGCCGAGACAGAATCCTTAGTGCACGCCTCCCACCCACCTTAAACCAGAATCTCCAAATCCTTCCCCGAGTTGGCTCACATTTTTCAGATCAGAAAAAGCAAGATTTAACTCAGGGCACTGAAATATCTTACAAATAAAAAGTAAGAATTGCCCCTAAAACTCCCACAATGTATTAATGCAATTAGTTAATTTTCCTTGTGGCCTAATTGTTCTATTCATTCTACGTATTGATTTTTTGTTGAAACAGAGTCTTACTCTGTGGCTCAGGCTAGAGTGCTGTGACATCATTGTTCATAGCAACCTCAAACTCCTGGGCTCAAGTGATCTCCCTGCCTTAGTCCCCCAAGTAGCTGGGACTATAGGCACTTGCCACATTGCCCAGCTAATTTTTCTATTTTTTGTAGAGATGGGGTCTCGCTCTTGCTTAGGCTGGTCTCAAACTCCTAAACTCAAGGGATCCACCCACCTTGGCCTCCCAGAGTGCTAGGATTACAAGTGTGAGCCACGATACCCAGCCCAGAAATATTTTAAATAGACCTTCAAAGTGCTGGTAGATGAGTGTTTTTTAAAATACCTTAACACTGATCTTCAAAAATATTTCTCAAATACTAAGAAATTCAAACTGCTGGCTTGTTCCCCAGTGATATGGGAGCATTAGGTGAATCTGAACAGTGAGACACAGTACTGAGGTTATCATGTAGCACACACCACACAGCCATCAGGTCAGGTGACAAACCTAGTAGACATCTGGCCAAACACCAGAAGGAAGTTTTGGGAGGTCCACGTCTGTCACGCAGCTGCCTGGCTTGGAGGAACTGCTGGGAAACCAAGATACAACGCCCAGGGAAGCTGAAGCTTCCTGGTTCCTGTCTCAGGCAAGGCTTGGTATGTGTCGATGCGAGTTGGAACACAGAACCACGTGGACCCAGGCCAAGTGCAGATGACTCGAGCCCAAGGACCGTCCTCAGCTGGTGTTGCTGGGTAGACTCTCTCATGGCTCTCTGCCATGTTTCTATGGCATAAGGTATGAGCACAGGGCATGGGCAGAAACCGGACAAATGCCAGAACAGAACCAGACAGTGACTCCCAGGGCCTGGGGCCACTCCAACCCTGGCTCTGCTAAGCACAGATGTACACAGGAGTGCATACAGTGGGCAATTTCTTACCCCACATGAAAAAGCCTCTATTTAAAGGATGAGGTTCAAGTCGGGCACTGTGACTTACACTTGTAATCCTAGCACTCTGGGAAGCCAAGGCAGGTGGACTGCTTGATCTCATGAGTTCAACACCAGCCTAAGCAAGAACAAGACCCCATCTCTACTAAAAATAGAAAGACTGAGGCAGGAAGATCATTTGAGCCCAAGAGTTTGAGGTTGCTGTGAGCCCATGATGCCACAGCACTCTACCCAGGGCCACAGTGTGAGACTGTCTCTAAATAAATAAATAAATGATGAGGTTCAATATACACATTTGCTATATATATTTCCTACTTATATTTAAGACAAAGCATATTATTAACAAGTTTAAAATTTGTTTTTTCTTCAAGCTCCGAAATAATTAGAATCTTCAGGATATACAGGTTTATGAAAATATAGTTTCTTTCTCCCTGAAGAATTGTAACAAGGGAGTTAAACCTGGGTCTGTGAGAAAATGCAGCACGCCACACACAGGTAATGACCTGGTAACATCGAGAGAGGGCAGGAAGAAGAGAAGTCTGTCACCGTGTCCTGATATCCAATAACTCACTATCAGAGGAATCTCTCAAGTAGACAATGAATTGCTACGTTATATTTTGTTTCCAAAACTTCCCCTTGGCCTCCAAAATACAGCAAGAAGGACCAGGCCCCCTCTGACTTCTTTAGCTTTCAGGGCACCAGTAAGTGACTTCCAGTGTCCTGCTCAGCCAAGGAGGAAGGGAAGGAGGGAAGGAAGAGGGAGGGAGGGGAAGAGGAGGGGAGGAGGGGAGGAGGGGAGGAGGGGAGGAGGGGATGAGGAGGG
>CAUYRH010065924.1:0-23912 GCA_963574655.1 Perodicticus potto | reverse complement strand
AATAGCCGGGCGTTGTGGCGGGCGCCTGTAGTCCCAGCTACTCGGGAGGCTGAGGCAAGAGAATCGCCTAAGCCCAGGAGTTGGAGGTTGCTGTGAGCTGTGACGCCACAGCACTCTACCGAGGGTGATAGAGTGAGACTCTGTGTCTACAAAAAAACCCCCACAAAACCAGTGAACTCCATTAAACTCGGAAGGCCCTGCTACAAAGCACCACTGACGTGATGAGTCTGTGGTCTTTATTATTTCCACTGTGCCCATGAGGAAACTGAGTAACTCGAAGACATTTTAAAACTAGTAAGAGAAAATGTTAGATTTTAACCAGTTCTATTTGGCTCTAAATCTCATTTTTACCTTTATTCTCTTTGTCCCCTATAAATGAGGATATAGTTTCTGCCTTTAAATAACTCTCTGCCTAGTGAAGACATACTTAATTTGTTATTTTTAGTTACAAATTATTTATATGTTAAACCCTGGATATCATATATCCTTTTTGGTTTGTGCTTTTAGAGACACATTTTTGACCGTGTTTCTTTAAAAGGTGCTGGGAATAGGAACTGTTCTACTGTAATTTCTAGGTAGAGAAGTTTGGTGTCTTGTTTTTCTGCAGCGTTTGCAGTCTTAGTCCATTTGTGTGATCTAATTGTTTCAGGGAACATTAATGGTGTCTGTGGCTTACAGCAAAGTGTTTCTGATGATGGAATTTGGTGTTAATTGCTCAGTTCTCCAAACTGACTGTTACAGTTGTGTCCTTGTTTTTCCTACTTTCTTTTCGCTGTTCTGAGTTTGTTTTGATCAGATTCTATTCTCACTTTACCTGGTTTTAGTAGTGAAGGGTCAGGGGGAGAATTAAGTGAAGTCTTAATCATCTTCACAATTTCACTCCTTAGGCTAGTGTCCAGAACACAGGCGATAACATTGCCATCCATTCATGATATGAATACATTTCCATGCAGTGAATTTTCAAAAAATTAGAAGCGGGCCACTTCTTGTGAGATAGGCAGCTCTCTGATGATAGCATAGGACGTATGGTTGTGCACCATTCTTACAGTCTGTTAGGAGACAGTTGCACACCAGCATGACAAGCCTTGCCCATGGGTAAGCACGGTGTTCTGCAGGATCACCTTTGAAAAGAACTTAACCAGACGGGGCTAATAAATGAAAAGTTTCCCAGAGAAACTGGTCTTTAAACTGAAACCTGCAGGAAAGTGGCAATCAGGAGGAATGGAGTACAGACCTAGTGGAAGAGGAAAGACATTTCTAGCAGAAGGAAAAAGGACAAATAAAGACATTGTGGACCTATGATTTGTTCAATTCATGTTTGGTTAGAGGATAGAGCTGGGAGAGAAGGAAAGAATAAGAGGTGTATGAGGAAGGAAGAAATTTAAGAAAAAATGTTCTATCCATGTTTGAAGAAATAATTAAAAAAATCAATATATCATACAAAGCAATTCATTGGGAATTTCTAACATGATTCACTTAGACTACACACTTTACACCATTTTATCTCATAAACATGTTTCACTTAAAAAATAAAAATGGGTTATAACCTGATCATACTAGAGACCTCATATTCGTGTACAAATATGAAGATCTATTATATAGCCACTTCATTACAATTCTACAGTCTGCACCATACTTCTATCATTAGGAACATTTACCTTATGATGAATGGGCTTCATTAGTAGTGGTTTGGGGCATTATTATTTATTCATCTATGAAGGTTATAAAGCTTCTACTAATTCATTTTTCTAGGAATTATTACTTTAAATCCCAAATGCTTTTTTGTTCTTCAAATGAGGTAGAAAATAGAGAAATTTTTCTATTATTTAAATGTTTCACTTTAGCTTTTAAATGAAGGCTGAAATCAATTCTTCTTTATTTGATTAATCAGTTTATAAATTTTAGAGAAGGCAATAGGTTTGATTAAGAGAATTACATGAAGATACCTTCTGCAAATTCAGTATTAAATCTTAGTCTTTTAATAAATATTATATTCTTTCACTGGTGCATTACATTGCTTAATGTAATCAAACTTCAAAGGTTATATAACATTGTCTGTGGATGTGGCTTATAACAGTGAATGAGTAAATATAGTGTATAATGCTCAAAAAATGTATTAGTCATTTACGAAAATTTGAGGTTACAAACACATCTCGAATTCATTAATTTTTAAAAAATGTTTTTAGAAGTATTGCAAGTATGTATTTAGGATTTCAAAGATACTAAAATATGTTGTATTAACTATTCATGGATAAAGTTTTATGATTGTTACGATAACTTTTTTTTTTGGAAGTCATTTAATGTATGTCTTTTCTATTGAAGTTAAAACTACATATTAATTAATTCTTTTTTTTAATTAAATCATAGCTGCGTACATTAGTGCAATCAAGGGGTACAATGTGCTGGTTCCATATACAATCTGAAATGTTTTCATCAAACTGTTTAACATAGCCTTCATGGCACTTTCTTAGTGTTACAATAACTTTTGAAGCAAATTGTTTTATGTCACAATATTCTCTTTCCACCTTTGCACCTCCTGAATCAATGATATTTGATGCCTCTGGACACAAAGCAGAAGAGAGATTTCTCATTTACATTTATATTTTTGCTCTTCTTAAATACTGCTGATTTGGCAGACTGTACCTGTGCCACCTATAAATGGAAATTAAAATGAACTTAAACTCATATAATTTTCATTTGTGACCTATTGGGGGTTAGAAGACTACTGAAATATAAGCCACTTGTCTTGCTTTTATGGAGTTGAAAAGGAAAGGGGGAGATTGGTGAAGGGTCTGATTAAGATGAGGAATAAGGAAGAAATAGAGTAAATTTCCTCTCAGGGCTCCACCCCTCCTTTTATAAACATTTATTAATCTTGTACTATGAATCTAAACAGGAAAGAAGGAAATAGCCAAGTTAGATACACATACAGTCCTTTATTATAATAGTTTCGTGTGCCAAAATCATATTTTGGAGTTTTAAAAATTTTAGAGTCTTCAAGTTTATGCGGAGTATGCAGTTAAATACGCAGCCAGAAAATTTGATTTCTCCTTTCACTTTAAAAAAGTACAAAGCCACCACGAGAGAGTCATCATCCCCCCGTCTTTTGGAGATCATTGCTTGCAGGCCAACGTTTGCAGTAATTCATATTAGGAGCCTGACATCTTTGTTATGATCAAAACCTATTCTTCCCGGCCTGCTCGCCCCTTCCTCACCTTAAATGAGAGCGTAAAAAACTAGTTATACTTGGCAAATAGGAAAGGGAGATAACAAGGGAAGGAAGGAAGAAGCGAGGTAGGGAGGGAGAGAGGACGGCAGAGGGGACGGACCCAGGGAACCAGCGAAATGAATGAACTAGAGAAGCTGTCCTTTATTCCGTTAGTTTCGCGAGTTTCCCTGCCAGTTTCTCTGCGCCGGCCGCCCAGCGGGACCTCGGCAGGCCTCGCCCCTCCCCGCCAGGCCCCGCCCATTCCCCGCCCCGCCCCGCCCCGCCCCGCCCCGGCCCCGTCCAGGCCCGCCCCCTAGCGTCGGCGCGCGGCAGGCTGCGGCCGAAGCCTGTCTCTTTAAGTGACAGCTGTGGCTCTGGTCCCAGACCCGGGCTTGACGTCAGTGCCGCCTCCTGGGCTGCGAGGAGTAGTTAGCGCCACCGTCCGCGCTCCGGGCTGGCTGCGCGCGCTCAAGCTGGGGGGCGGCGAGTTTTCTTTGCTGCGGCGCCTCCTCCCGCCCTCCCCGCGGAGAGCCGGGCACAGCCGCCGAGGCTCCGGCAACTCTCGCTCACACTTCCCCGCCGTCGCCCCAGGGAGCGGTCGCTCCTCTCCGCCTCTCCCCGCCGCGGCCGCTCGCGCTGAGCCTTCTCCCGCGCGTCGCTCCTCCTATGGAGCTCGGGCGCCGCCGCCGCCGCCGCTGCCCCGAGCCCTGAGCGCGGCCGCCCCGCCCGAGGGTGCAGGGTCCCCGGCGCACGCTGAGGCCCGGGGCGCGCGCTCCGCCAACCAAAAAGTGCTGCTGTCTCGGGTCACTTGGTCGGCGGCGGGGGAGAGCATGGCACTGAAGGACACGGGCAGCGGCGGCAGCACCATCCTGCCCATTAGCGAGATGGTGTCCTCGTCCAGCTCGCCTGGCGCGTCGGCAGCCGCCGCCCCGGGGACCTGCGCACCGTCGCCCTTCCCCGAGGTGGTGGAGCTGAACGTGGGCGGCCAGGTCTATGTGACCAAGCACTCGACGCTGCTCAGCGTCCCAGACAGCACTTTGGCCAGTATGTTCTCGCCTTCCAGTCCCCGCGGCGGCGCCCGGCGCCGGGGCGAGCTGCCCAGGGACAGCCGGGCGCGCTTCTTCATCGACCGGGACGGCTTCCTCTTCAGGTACGTGCTGGATTACCTGCGGGACAAGCAGCTGGCGCTGCCCGAGCACTTCCCGGAGAAGGAGCGGCTTTTGCGCGAGGCCGAGTACTTCCAGCTCACCGACTTGGTGAAGCTGCTGTCACCCAAGGTTACCAAGCAGAACTCGCTCAACGACGAGGGGTGCCAGAGCGACCTGGAGGACAACGTCTCGCAGGGCAGCAGCGAGGCTCTGCTGCTCCGGGGGGCGGCGGCCGCCGCGCCCTCGGGCCCGGGAGCGCACGGTGGCGGCGGCGCGGGCGGCAGCGGCGCTCCGGACAGGCGCTCCGGCTTCCTCACGCTGGGCTACCGGGGCTCCTACACCACGGTGCGCGACAACCAGGCGGACGCCAAGTTCCGGCGTGTGGCGCGCATCATGGTGTGCGGACGCATCGCGCTGGCCAAGGAGGTCTTCGGGGACACGCTCAACGAGAGCCGCGACCCGGACCGGCAGCCCGAGAAGTACACGTCGCGTTTCTACCTCAAGTTCACCTACCTGGAGCAGGCGTTCGACCGCCTGTCCGAGGCCGGCTTCCACATGGTGGCGTGTAACTCCTCCGGCACGGCTGCCGTTGTCAACCAGTACCGCGACGACAAGATCTGGAGCAGCTACACCGAGTACATCTTCTTCCGTAAGTTCGCGCCCTGGCGTCGCCCCGCGGCCGCCCCGCCCCGCCCCGGGGTCCAGCCGGGCTGGAGCCCTGCAGGGGTGTCCCGAGCCGGAGCTGGTGGCCTCGGAGCTCCCTCTCCGCTTCCTTTCTCCAAGTCGGTAGCACCCAGGTCCCTGCAGTCCACCTGCTTAACTTTCCTGGTCTTGCCCCTGTGGTCCTGGCGAGCTCCGGGGGGTCGTAGGCGTCCCCTACTGCGGAGGGCAGGGAGGAGACTGGAGCTGGGCTGTGGGCAGGGTCCGGCTCCGGCTCTCCGCTTCCGCGGGACTCCGGGTGGGCCATGCGTGTGGCTCTCCGAGGTGTCCGCACAGAGGACAGGTGGCATTGAGGCGACCCGCGCACCGCCGGCGTTACCGCCCCTTTGTGGGTGCGGCGCGGGAGCGTCCGGTTACCACCGGTTTAGGAACCTGGCGACAGGAGAAGTGACGGCCGCGCAGCCAGAGCCCCTCGAGGGCGGGGGCGTCGGAGCGGCGGGTCCAAGTCCTCCCGGACCGACGGACACCCAGATTTTCCGGGCTAGTTGTCTCCCGCCAGCCGCTGGGTGTTTTGGACGCGGGAAGGTGGAAGGAACCGTGAAGTTTGGAAGTCTGAGTGCGGTTCTCAGATTGGGAAGGGGCGTGGGGTGAGTGTGCGTGTGTGTGTGTGTGTGCGTGTGTGCATGTGCGTGTGTGTGCGTGTGTGCGTGTGCGTGTGCGTGTGCATGTGTGTGTGTGCGTGTGCGTGTGCATGTGTGTGTGTGTGTGTGTGCGCGCGGGCAATTGTGTTTCCTTCTGGGAACCTTGAGTCCGAAAGTGGGGTTGAGGCCTTTCCCGCGGTGAATACAAGCAGTGATTTTCTGAGAGGAGAGAACGTGGCAGAGGATTTGAGAAGTCATCTGGCACGACGCTCTTTGCAGTGCGCTTCCGGAGTAGACCGGGTGGAGTTCAAGATCTCTGCCAAGTGCCACGGGGGGAACCTGCACTGGGGCTTGGGGAGGAGGTGACATTCCAAGTGAGGAAGGTAACTGGCTAGAGAACTATTTGGACAAATGAAAAGCCAGCTGGGATGACAGCAGGAACGTTATTTTGCAAACGTTTGTCCTTTGGCCGGAGAGGCTTTACAACTTGCCTGTAGTGTAAGGGAGGGTAACGTTGAAAGCCTACGCTGGAAATAGACCAGCTTTAATTGTATTTATTTTTTGAGTAATTCACTCATTGTAATATCTGGGAACTGAACAGTTTCCTACACTTTATTTTGACTGCAGTAGTGGAGGGGACGTCTCTGTGCACGCGTGCAAGTTTGACAGGAAGATGGCTCGTTTTGTATTTTCTAGTAGCGTTGGAGACAGGACGATGAAGCCCAGAAGCCCAGAACACTGTTTCTTAGAGTTACATTGTCTTTTAAATAGTGCTCGATTTCTTGAGAAAACCATTTCAAGAGAAAAACAATGACCACTGAAGTGGTAGATATAAACCTATTGTCTTAATTATATGGACGTACTATTTGTTGTTACATAGCAAAATGTTGAAGGCTCAGAGAAGCTACCAAAAGGGAGACACCGTTGTATGGCTTATATAAAATTGGCATATATTCAGCATACATTAAGTGCTTCAAGTATTTTACGATCATTCTTTACATTTTATTCCCCGTCATCCTGAACTTTATCAATAACTTTTTAGATTTTAAACATTTAAGTCATTTCAGCATAGATTTCCAAGCATTTTTCAAGATGAGGGGAAGAGAACTTTTGACTTTCTTTTGGTTTGTGCTTTTTGTTAAAGAAAATGTATGCATGAGTTTTCTGCAAAGTTAAATTTCTAAAATTTTCAACTCTTTCATAGTTCTTGTTTTTCTTTTGTTCCCCTAGAAAGTTGTAGACTTGAAAACGGCCATTATATTAATTATGAAGAGATAATACAGGTTATATCTAAAGTAGGAAAAAATTGCCCTTGGCATATTTAAGTTGGAAACTTAGCCAATATAATGAATAAGATAATTTGAGAGATATTTGAAATTCAGGATCTGCTTCACTTCTGGAGTTAAAAGAAGTGTTAAATAAAATATTCATATTATATGTATAATATGTATAACCACTTGCAGAGTACTCTCATTACTAATGACCTCTGAAGTCATTCATAAAAGCCTCAGAAATCTAAGGATGCAACTCACAACCTTCCTCATTGATTATCCCAACTTTGGGGGGAAATATAAAGTTCCAGATTAAATATTGTTCTTTTGAAGTAGAAATCTAGTTATTGATCAACCAAATGCAATTGCCATTTTAAATTTTGGGTGTAAAATTTATCTTGAATGCTATTATAAATATATTTATTTTATTATTTTGTACAACTTGCATGTTATTTTCACAAGTTATTTTGATTGTGATTCCTTTTAATATTTGGTGAATGAAAATACAATGTAAAATTTTTATATTTCTGTCCTGTTTACTTTAGGAAAGGGCAGAATATAATTATGTTGTTTGGCAAGTCTGTATTTAAAAAGATTATCTGCATTATACACAGAAGCAAAATTATTGGATGGCCTTATTTGTCTACTTACGTGTTAGGTGTAGAACCATAATATCTTTTGTTTACCTTTTTGACACAATTCTTTCAACAAATATTTATTTGTTGCGTAACATTTATTTAATGTATAATATGGAACAGTCATGTTGCTTTTTAAAATTTAGGTTACATGTGAACTTATTAGTTTGAAATGGTTTTAAACACAAAAGAATTATAGTGGATACACTTAAGCTTCAATTTTAATGATCCCCACTACTCCTGAGTTTCTGCTCTACAGGGGAAGAATGTGTCAAATGATTCAGTAACTAATGGTTCAGTCCTTGTTGTTTTCCAGATGTCTAATCTTGGTTAAGTTATTTTCCTGGTCTGTGTCCGAGTTTCCTCACCTGTATGATGGGGGTTATCACAGTACCAATTTTATCGGATTTGAGAATATATGTACAGTGCTTACACCAGTGTCTGACTCATAATGAAAACTTCACAAATGTTAGCGGTCGCTATTATAAGTAATATATTGCAGCCTTTATTATTCTTGTCAACGTTAAGTTTTAATTTTTTGTTATAGTGAGCATAGTTAATTTAATTGCAAAGTTAATTAGAAAATTATTTTGCAATTGAATGATAACATACTATAGTTTGAGAAGCTTGAAACAACCAACTAAATAACTTACTTCTTTCTTGGAACTTGAATTTTTCAGGGCAAGTCACCTAAGCTAGCCAATCATACTTCAGTTGGATTTTTTGAATTGACTTCAGTGAAACTCATTTCTGATTCAGTGCCAGGAAATGTTTTAAAATTATGGCTTGAAACTTTGGTAGTATTTTTTGATAGATACAAAGCTAGAGTCATATCTCCTTTTGTGCTTATATTCAAGTCATTGGGTTCTCTGTTCGAGGTTATATACAAACTATTAAACATTGAATGCCAGGTTCATTTGGCTACGTAGACACATATCTGTTTAGAGTCTTAACTCATTGTTTATCAAGTTTTTTTCTAGTACACTGCAATGTATGCTAGTACTATTAAATTCCCTATTTCTCTTCTAATACTAAAGATGTGCTTCCTGGGAAAAGCAAAGTGATTTATTGTGCTTTCTGTTTTGGGGGGATGTTTCATAAGTATAGTTATGGCTGTCTTTAGCAATATATAGGAGACCAAAAAGGCATTTCATGTTGGCAGTGTATTGTATAGAGAATAGTTACATGCATGGAATGTGATACCTAGATCATCTGTAGTTAAAACTAGTATTCAATCTATCATTTATTTCTTATAATTAGAGAGGTTGGAGAAAAGATAGTTCTGATTAATTGTCTTTCTTTTTTTTTTTTATAGTGATGCAGGTTTTGAACTCCTATGATTAAGCAACATCATCTTTTTCTAGGTTATACAATAGAACCTCCGTAGTTGGCCACCACCATGCATTGACCAGTCCCCTGAAGTTGACCTAATTTTCAGAGAGCAGACACGTACCACCTGTACAGATCAGTACATTAGGCCTAGTTCCTTATGTTGATCACCTGTGTCTGTTCACCAGTTTGTCCTTTGGGTGGTCAACTTACAGAGGTTCTACTATTTTGGATTTTTAAAACTTTAATATTTCCTTTTTTGTTGTTTGATGTAGGATAGTACAACATGTAAGAATTAATGCAGTTACTGCACTGGGCTGTGGAATCAAATTTGTCTTTAATGGATTCTATATCTACTCTTTCAGATTCATTGTGGTTCATTTCAGTGTGTTGGGTTAATCAGGGCTTATGGTGGTATAATTAAATTTAAGAAGTTGCAAAGGTGGGGATCCAGTTAAGCCTATATTGCAATTTTAACTTCATAACTAGAAGACATCTTAAAATGCGCTTACATGTATCACTCTTTTGTGATTAATATTACAATATCAGTTTTACTTTTATTTACTAAACTTGTGTCAAGGTAATTAATAAAAATGAACTAATTTTCTTCTGGCAACAACAGCACAGAGCTTTATGATTTCTACTAGGATTCTTATTAGTTGAGTACTTTTTCAACATTAAACTTTGGTGAACATTTGTTCAACAGTTAACTTACGATGTTATTTCTACTGTATTGTGAACATTTTCCTATTAAACCCTACTTATGTAGGAAAAAATAAACAAGTGAAATACAACAAAAGGATATAATGAAGAGATATATGTGGTATAGAGTTTACTTTATGTCACCAGAGTAGTGAAGGATTGAACCATTCAGTTGTGTTTTCATTTATTTCACAAGTTACAGTAACAAAGACCTTGGGCATAGGACTGTATTTATGTTGCTCTTTCTCATAATTTTGCATAATTAGACATGCTTTCTAATTGCCAGTACAAGTAGACTTGGGGAGCAGTACTTTGTTTAGGAAGAGACAATGCCAGGTCTTTAGGTTCCCCCTTCTAAGAAGCAGATCCTTGAGCACAGTGAATGATTTAATACTTTCTAGTCAGATTCCTTGAATAATTCTGGCTCTAGCTTTGAAATTGGAAAATAATTTACTCTCCCTTCTGAAGGGAAAGTGAGGGGGACAACAGTACTCACTGTAAAGGTTTTTTAGAAGGATTAGATTAAGTAATCCATATCAAACACTTAGAATAGTATAGGGCACAAATTAAAAGCTCAATAAGTGTTAGCTTTGCCATTTATTAATTTAAGGACCTCAGAATACATAGCTAATCTTGTTTCTCTGTTTCATTAATTCTTAGCACCAGATTTCTTCTTTTTTTCTTTTTGTGGAAATTGAAAGCAAGGCCTGTTCAAAACTGCTCTGAAAAGATCCTGTTACCATTAGTAATTTTTACTTTTCTAAATTATTGACTTTCTATGTATAAAATAAATTGTAGCATTATTAAACAAAGTTTATTCTAGTTGGCTTTTCATTGACTAGGGGCAATGAATGCACTCTTCCCAGTCCAGGGCTGGTAATAGCAATAATACTAATATTCAGTGGAAATAGTCTTATCCTATGGGGTATATTTATGCACGGTATCTCTTAATCATATACTTAATTTATATTTCTGGGAGGGCTTTAGCTTTTATTTTCAGCAGCTTTATGCAGAACAAATTGTCACAAGCCAGGTGTGTTCAAACATTGTTTAGAGTATGGGCATTTGGCCAAAATTACAGGCTAGATTTTAGATTCAAATGCATATCTTCACAATTTTAGGAAAACTACATTAGCTGTCAACTCAATCAGCTCCTATTGTAACTGCTCTGACAAATTTTGAAATATAAGTTTTCTAGTTGCTGAAAGTCCAGGTATTTGAAGAAGGCAGAGAGATCTGAGGCAGATGCTGACAGCTGCTCGGAAGTAATTCTCCAGTATTCTGACCTCTTTGCTTCTGGCTGGTGAGTCTGAATCTAGCGTGTCTCATTGCAGGTGGAGGATAAGAACTCATGTGTGTGATCCCAAATTGCCTCTGCTTTTGATAAGGCAAGTTGTAATATTGGCAACTTTATAATGAGTGGTGGGAGGAAGCAGGCAAGGTTGTTTGCCATATTGTATGGTGGTTTTAGGATGAATCTTCCAAATGTTGACCCATATTGATTTATTTTGCTATCTATCTATCTGTCATCTATCTATCTTAGATAGGATCTTGCTCTGTTGCCCAGACGGGAGATCAGTGGCACAATCACAGCTCACTGCAACCTGCAATCCAGGGCTCATGTGGCACTCGCTCATACTTCAGCTTCCCAAGTGGCCCACAAGTACTTGTCACAATGCTGGGCTAATTTTTATTTTATTTTTTGTAGAAACAGGTTCTCACTATGCTGCCCAGGCTAGTTTTGAACTCTTGAGCTCAAGCTATCCTCCTGCCTTGGCTTCCCAGAGTGGTGGGATTACAGGCATGAACCACCATGCCTGGCCTTGACCCTAATTTAGAACAGAAAGGCAAAATTAGATATTTGGAATCCTTGGGCTGTATTTGTAACCTTTATTCAGTAGGTAGATTTGTTTTATTTTGTGCTACTTTGCTTTTCTACACTTTAGTTCTTCATGTAGAAAATGGTAGAAATTGATGTTCTTTTTTGTTTTACCTCTATGGAATGTTATAAGTAATATGTGCCAAGTAATCTGTACTGAATAAAAATTGAGTATTTGTTCCTGTTTTAGTGTATCAGACTTTCGTTTCCTAAAAATAACATGTTGAGTGTGTTGCTATTAGTAAAATACCTTTTATGCACTATTTCATTTAGCGATTAAAAAATCAGAAATATAAAACTATCAAACGGAGGGAAGTCTAGTTAAGATTACTTTTAAACTACTGTATCATACCTCTTATTTAGTTCATTTATATTTATTCATGCATTCCTTAACTGAAGATACTGAGCAGTCTGTTAGACGCCGAAGGTATGGGAGTAAACGAGAGTGAACACATTTCTTGACCTCAGTGAGCAGTGCCGTGATGTGTATAGATCAGCAGCTTGTGTGCTGATTTTATTAAATTGTATGCCTGACTTTAGATTGCACGTGGTAGGCAAATGGCACACCAGGTATTTGTACCATATGCAAGTTGTGAGGCTCTGGTGGCCAGGCTGGCCATAACTCCTATTAACTTTGACCTCAAGAGTCTAGGCATGTTTTGGGAGAACTTCAGTATGACTCTATGTAGCTACTACTGGCAATTATAAACATTGACCATCTAATTGTGGTGGAAAAATGACAAGTTGATGTTAAAAATGAGACACTCATTGACATTGATCTTTTGTTAAAAATTGCCGATTTAGAACAAAACGCAGTCTTTTAAAAATGATGATCTTTTTGGTCTCTGTGTTGTACCTGACTCCTTTTCTGAGCAATTTTACTATTTTTAGAAATGCAAAATCTATTCAAGAGACCAGATATTGCCATGTTTTCTTATAGATGCTGCCTATTTCCCATGAACAGATCCTGAAGTCAAATTCAAATGAAGACTTCTCCTGGTTACTGCTGGCAAGTATTCAATTAGAATTTGAAATGGTTTTGAAATACCCCTTTCATTTCAGTCAAGTGGACTTGTGATGAGTTGATTTAGCCTGCTTCATGGACAAGGGGAAAAAGATACACAGTAGTGTGTAACGGAAGATACAGAGCTTGCTAACAATGGTTAATGTTTCTAGTAAATGCAACCAAGAATAAATATGTTAGGAAAACCAGCATTGCAGTTGCTGTCGCATAGTATAATCATTTATTTTTCCTCTGCTGGACTGGTATGTTCCTAAAACATGCAAGATCTATTAGGATGCTTTAGTTTTTACTTTCTGTATTATTAGCATGGTTAGATTGTGGAATAAACGTAGTTCTTTCAAGATGCCCTTTTATGGCTACCACTATCAAAAACATATTTATCATAATTATCATTTGGCATTCAGCATTCATACTGTGAAGCTCAGTAATGTCCAGTATTTGGTTAACCTAAAAAAGGAGAGGAAAAAAAAAAATTTACCTGATCGTTTTAGTACGATCGCCAGAGTCTAGGGACTGAGACTGTATTTTTTTTTATTAAATTGTATGCAGTATGTTACTGGTTGAGTCATATTCTCCCCCAAAGATATTTTGAAGCCATAATCATGCTCCTACCCTGTACCTAAGAGTGTGACCTTGTGTGGAAAGAGTGCCTTTGCGAAGGTCGTCCCGTTAACATGAGGCCATTAGGGTGTTCACCACTCTCGTACGACTGGTGTTGTTATCAACAGGGAAAACGTGTACAGGGAGCAGAGAGAGACACGCACGCCCAGGAAGAACACCATACGAACACGAGGGAAAAGACAGAAGTGGTGTTTCCACAAGCCAAGGAATGTGGAAAATTGCCAATAATCTACCAGAATCTAAGACAGAAGTGTGAATAGATTGCCCTTACACCTCCAAGAGGAACCAACCCTGCTGACTTCTTGATCTCAGATTCTCAGCCTTCAGAACTGTCAGAAAATAAAGTTACATTGGTTAAATCACCCAGTTTGTGGTACTTTATAGCCTTAGCAAACTACTCTATTAGTTTCAAACTCCTTATCTTGTAAAAAATCTGAGAAACGCTCTAGAAGGAAATGGTTTTCAAACTCCCTGTGTTTTTATTTGTTGGAGGTCTTACTTATAGACAGTAGACTCCATCCACTCTAGCTAATTTAAGCTGGAAAGAACTTATTAAGTTTAATGGATTGCTTATAGATTGGTTGGCATCCGGAAATAATTTTCCACCACATCCTAGAATAAGGCTGCCAAGGGACGTGCTGCTTTGCAAAGGAAGCTGCCATACAGCTGCAGGATGTAGCTGCCCTTGTGCCGTGATCTACGCCACTCAAAAGAAGACCAGCTAACTCGCTGTCTGACTCCTCTTGTGCCTCGGTGCACAAGAGCACCTGCTTGTGGACCTCGAATCCCATCCAGAACCCAGTCCACAATGGCATCTTGAAAATACAGCTTTAAAAATAAAACAGTAGCAACAAATCCTCATAGCACATTGTCATCATTTGTTTAAACTATTTAATTACCATGTCTTCATTCCCCATAGATAACATTCTAAGGTATTTAATGAGAATCCTTACTTCTGTTCTTGGACAATAAGTATTCTGTTTTGTCTTGCTTATATTTTTAATTTAAATATATTATCTCTTTCATCAATCCCTTTCCTTTTAAGATCACTTTATTTTCATGTACCCATCTAAGCTAATTGCTTGTTTCTAAGGGCTTCATGTTACTTGATGGTATGCATTTTATGTAACTAATTTCTTCCCCATGATCTATATGCATCTTGCCTTCAAGGTCATCACAGCCAAGTCCATTGTAGATCTGTGTGAAAATCTGGGAGGGGAGTCACTGGAGCACTGGATATTGTGCGTACAGGACATTCGAATTCAGTGTTGTCAGATTGCTCTGCAAATGGTGCACAGTCTGCATTCTCAGCAACAGTGCATGAGGAGTCTGTGATCCCTACCTGCCTGCTAATACTTTGCAAAAGCAGGGGAAATGTGATATTTGATTATTGTGTTAAGTGTCATTTTTATGATTACTAATGATGGAAAATGTAAGTTTTAAAAGGTCTCTGGTATTGGAAAGGTTTTTGTGATCTGGTCAAGAGGATGCATTAATCTATTTATTTGGCTACCTTCTTTCACTTTTAAAATTCCAAACAGATGGGTGGCGCCTGTGGCTCAAGGAGTAGGGCACCAACCCCATATACCAGGGTTGGGAGTTCAAGCCTGGCCCCAGCCCAAACTGCAAAAAATAAATAAATATATAAATAAAATTCCAACCAGAGCAATAGCATCAGGAATATCTGCCTCCTGCATAACATGATGAACCTGCCCTTCATGAAAATGTGTATTTACTAACCTTCTCCTCAAAGGGAACCCCCAAGCCTCATCCTCCGTCTTCGGGCCATGTTTAGTACATTATGTGATTCCTTGTGACATGCGCACCTGAGGATAATATGTTAATACATATTACTTACCTCCAATTTAATGAACAATATCAAATAGGAGCAGGTGGACTTCAGGCAAAGCTTTTCTTTCTAAAATGGAAAAATGGGAAATTCATAGCAGCCATAGTCTATAGTAAAGCCTTTGTGCAGACAGAACAAATGACTCCTTTTTTACTGGTAATAGAATAAATTTCTTGCTAAACTTAGGTGGCAGTTCCTGGCTCTGCCATGGAGTGAAAATTCTCTTGCCCTTTGTCCTCCCTGGTCCCTTTCTCTGCCTTCTGGGAGGTTTATTCCTATTAATTGTTCCTCCTTGGCCACTTATTGAGGCACATTGGGCTGTATGCTTTTCTGGGTTCTGCACAAATATACAGCTTACTTTCCAGCCTGTAGGTTGTGGGACTTCTGAGTTGCTTTAAGGAATAAGTGGTGTCGGCTATTCGTAGTCAGTCTTGCAGTTTTTTTTTTTTTTTTTTTTTTTAGTCAAAAAATCCTTCAAAATCATTGTGTATTCCTGGTCAATTTCATGAGTGAATTAAGGCCAACTAAAGTCTCGTGTAATATAATTCTTAAGGTGAAGACTATTTATGGCCTCTGCAAATCACTCGTTTTCTGCTGTCTTAAATTAATAGTTTCAGGGGAAGGTGCCAGCTTTGTCAGCAGGGCGGTGGCCTCTGTGTTAAAGGGCATCTCTCGGACCTCCTGCTAAGGCTGCAGTTTTGTACTTACAAAGTGCCACTTAGATTCTGCTGTCCGACATTCTAAAAAAAAAAAAATTATGTTATGAAAACCTTAAATGTAATGAAAAAAGACAGGTTCAATCAAAGAAAAAATATCCCACATGTTTATTTCCTGGCTGTGGTAAAAACCAAAACATTATAAAATTATTTCATCTTTTTTTTTTTTGGCGACAAATTTTGCAAACCCAAATATTATGTTATTTCACTCCTACATACTGTAGTAGCTTAAAAATTAGGTATTTTCTTATATAATAAACATTCCATTACCAACTCATGTGATTATAAACTACATTTCAGATATTGACAAGGTAAACAATTTCTTGGAAATATCTAATACATAAGCCATAGTCATATTTCCAAGATTGTCTCAAAAATGTTTTTTTCCTGAGGTGATGATGTTGTTAATCAATTTGATTTAAGCATTCCACATTGTATATTAAATCATCACATGTACCCCATAAATGTGTACACTTACGCTTTAATAAAAATTAAATTAAAAAAGAATCCCCTCTTCAGCAATTAAAAAAAAGGTGCATTCTTTCAAGCTAAAAAAAATTTTTTTTTCAATTTCAAAAATAATTTTACAGACTTTTATTAAACTCAGGACTGTAGATTTGACTTTTTATATATCTTTCTCTTACAACAGGATGGTCCTTTGCATCTGTTCTCACTGCCTATCTTGTTTCATGTAGTACCATCAATTCGTTGATTAAGATCTTATACACTTGGTTAATGTCCCATGTTCTAGATGTGGCTGACTGCTTTTATATGATACTATTTAGCTGATCGTTTGTGTCTATATTTTCTCTAAGTGGACATTAACTCAAACTTGACTAGATTCAACTTTTTTTTTTTTTTGCAAAACTAATTGTAGATGGGTCAGGGCACCATAGCTACCTAGTGCTCTTGGGAGGCCAAGGCAGGAGGATTGCTTGAGCGTAAGGGTTCAAGACCACCCTGAGCAAAGTGAGACTCTGTCTCTATCAAAAATAGACAAAAATAGTGGCTGAATATGGTTGAATAAGAGAATAAATTTCTTGCTAAACTTATGTGGCAGTTCCTGGCTCTGCCATGGAGTAAAAATTCTCTTGCCCTTTGTCCTTCCTGGTCCCTTTCTCTGCCTTCTGGGAGGTTTGTTTCTATTAATTATTCCTCCAGAGTCCTGGCTACTCTGGAAACTGAGGAAGGAAGTTTGGTTGAGCCCAAGAGTTTGAGGTTGCTGTGAGCTAGACTGATACGAAGGTGGTCTAGCCTGGATGACCAGAGCGAGACCCTGCCTCTATTAAAGAAAGAGAGACTATTCATAGGTGATTCTGTGCACTGCAGTTTATATACAGTGTCAGGCTGCCTCATTTTTAATGATACTTAGATTAATCTGTGGATATGACTGGTGCCAGTCCGATTCCTCTAGGATAAGTTGCCATCAAGCATTTGTATTATGGGGTTGTATTGAATATAATTGCCCAATTCAAATTTTAAATTAGGAGCTGCAACATTTTCTTAATTTCATCATGTTTTCCAAATTTATTAGCTGGAATTTTATATTGCAGAATTTTCTCTGAGGAATTTCTTATACTGTTAATAGAGGAAAGGCAGGTCAAATATGTAATTCTTTCTTCTTTATTGCCTATGTTTTCACAGCGGGAGGACCATTGATCACTGAAACCCATCTCAGTGGAAGGAGGAGATTTAGTTTTTAGTCCTGTAGCCTCTTCATGCGTATGTCCAGCAGGCCCGTCTGCTGTGCCTGCCACACTGTGTTCCTCATTCGAATCCGAAGAGCATCTGAAGAGCTATAATATTAATTAAAATACTACAACTGGATTCATGTTCACACTCATGTCATTTCCTCAATGGCATCTTTGCATTACTGTCCGTACAGCGTTTCTTTGTTTATAATATGTGTGTGATAGAGGTGAGACGGGTAATGTGATGCTCAACATTTCCAGTGCTGCTTGTTCTCAAGTCATCAATGATAAAAAGTGTAGGAAGTAGAATCCCAGTTTGGATAATACAAAAAACCTTGAGAATGTTTATATGTTGAAGATGTATAATTTCAAAATAGGCATGTCAGAGTCTAGAATAAATGAACAGCTACCAAATTGTCAGACAATCATAGTCGCATTTATACCAATATAAAGTGTATAAGGATTCTGATGAGGATTAGAAAAAATCAGAGTATCTTGGTCGACATGTTGCAAATTTTGTCACTTTCTTGTTATTGAGTTCAAGACAATCGCTTAAATACCTTGCGAATATTTCTTCATCTCCCATTTGAAGAATGATCTAGGGATAAAATAGATTGATATAGTACAGTTTAATTATGCTATATAAATTGAACCAGTAGTAAAAAAAAAACAAAACAAACAGAAAAAACCTCTAAACATCTATTTTTTGAAGTAAAACACTAGCAAAAAAGAGGCTAACGAACTATCGCATTTTCTATAATTTAGGCAGATAGATGCAGAAAGGCCCTACCCCAGCTACTTGCTGGATGAACAACTTTTGCCTGACCGGGAAGTATGACGTTAAGTCACTGAGGTTCAACACAAAGGCAGAGAGGGGATGGTGGTGACAGTGATAAGCCTGCATATACAAGTAATCCCACAAATGCCCAACTATTAGTGACTTTAAACTCCTCACAAGACATAAGGCAGTGAGGAGAATGGCAGATGATGATAAGCCCGTGTATTATAACCAAGAATCCCACAAATGCCCACCTACTAGTGACTTTAAACTCCCCAGAGAATTTCCCTGTTCAGCCTATGGTGGATATTTTGGCCAATCAGGATGAGGGGGATAACTTCATATTTACTCTTTCTTCCCTGTTGAGCAAAATGTTACACCCTCTCTGACACTCAGAGACATTTTTCTTTTCCTTTTTTTTTTTTTGTTGGAGACAGAGTCTTACTTTGTCGCCCTCAGTAGAATGCTGTAGCATCATAGCTCACAGCAACCTCAAACTTGTGGGCCCAAGCAATTCTCTTGCCCCAGGCTCCCAAGTAACTGAGACAACAGGCGCCTGTCACAATCTTTGGCTATTTTTAGAGACCAGGTCTCACTCTGGCACAGGCTGGTCTTGAACTCCTGAGCTCAGGCAGTCCACCCACCTCAGCCTCCTAGAGTGCTGGGGTTACAGGCCTGTCAGTGCTGTTTGTTGATTGAAGTAGTGAAGGATGTTATGTACTAGGTAGGTTTTTAAAATGAAAGTAAAACTGATGGGTTCTTTCTTCTTTTATTCAATTTACTCTCCTTGCTCAGTCAAGCTCACACTGTGACCAAGTTGTCACTTAGCAAATGTTTATTGACTTATTAGGGAAGCTGAGCGATGACTAGGTTTAAGGAGGAAGGCTCTGGAGCAAACTAGGGCTACATTCATACCCTAACCCTTTTAATAACTGTGTGACTTTGGCTAAGGTATTTGTTTCCTCCAAACTCTGGTTTCCCTTTTATAAAATTGTTGGAATAATAGTACATATTTCAGCACTTTATTCAAATTTAAGGCTTACTAAAGTTAACTATTTTACTTGTTATTCATAGAGTAATGGCGAAACATGGTGGGGGGTAATTTCCGGAACTGAATGAAGAGTTCAGGGAAGCCATTGGAGAAAAGTGACATTGCAAAGTACTGGACAAAACCATGGGCATTTGTATGAGAGTTTGGGAGCTTAGCTATTTCATGCAAAAAAGGCATGTTCAGGGGTTAGTTTGATATGGCTAGAAATCAGGGAATATGTTGAAAGAAAAATCTGGAAATGTAGGCAGAGGAAAGATGATGTAGCACATTAGATTTCAGGCAAAGCATTGCAGACCAGAAAGTGAGACGATCAAATGAGCATTTTCAAAAGCAAAAATGGCCGCCTAGTGACCGAGTTGGGGAAACTAGATTTGTTTGGTGATCTGTTTGGTATTGGAAAGGTGCAGGCTAGAGATGAGTCCACGTGCGCTAGTGGAGACAGTGGGAATGGAGGGGTCCTGGTGCCATGTAGGGTATTTATAAGCAAACAAACGTTGGGAACAGGAATTAAAGCACCTGGCAGCTGGCCTGTGATTCATTCATTTCCTTCACTAGGGTATGTGTGGGGAAAAAGGAAAAGAGGTAGTGACTTGGTCTAATCTTGTTATCTAGTTGGACAAGATGAATAATACCTATCTCTAAAGGGAAGAGACCTTATGTGGTGAAGGCCTTGAGCAGATGACCCTTGGCTAAGGGATCAGTTTTAGCAAATAAGTGCAAAATCTGTGAGGCAATGGCTCACTGGGGGATATCATATAGCCTATTCATTTTTCTGTGTGTATAAAACTTAGAAACTGTGTTTGTTGTTTGGGATTCATTAAGGGTACAAACAATTAGGCTATGCTGATTGCATTTGTTAGGTAAAGCTCCTCTTATAATTGTGTCCTGCCTGCAAGAGGTATGCCGTATGCCATGATCCCCTGTTCCCCACCCACCTCCCCTCTCCCTGCTCCCTCATTCCCCTAACCCCCACCTTGTATTAGATCATGTACTGTCTTCGTATTTGAATTGAGTACATTGGATTCTTGCTTCTCCATTATTGTGATACTTTACTAAGAAGAATGTGTTCCAATTTGGTCCAGGTTAATACAATAGATATAAAATTTCCATGTTTCTTTAATGTCTGAATAGTAGTCCATGGTATGTGTATACCACAGCTTGTTAATCCATTCCTGGGTTGCTGGGCGTTTAGGTTGTTTCCATGGTTTGGCGATTGTAAATTGAACTGTGATAAACAGTTTAGTGCAAATGTCCTTATGATAAAAGGTGTTCTTTTTTTTTTTTTTCTTCTGGGTATATGCCCAGTACTGGGATTGCAGGATGAAATGGGAGGTCTGATTTGTGTTCTTTGAGGACTCTCCATACTTCCTTCCAAAAAAGACTGTGTTAGTTTGCAGTCCCACCAGCAGTGTCAAAGTGTTCCCTTCTTTTCACATCCGTGCCAGCGTCTGCAGTTTTGAGACTTGGTGATGTGGGACATTCTCACAGGAGTTAGTGACATCTCAGGGTGGTTTTGATTTGCATTTCCCTGATGATCAGGGACGATGAGTGTTTTTTTTAAATATTAGCCATTCATCTGTCTTCACAAGAGCAGGTTCTGTTCATATCTCCTCCAGAGGTAGATGGGATTGTTTACTCTTTTTTTAGTGATTACTTTGAGTTCTCTGTAGATTCTAGTATGTCAAACTTTGTGAGGTATTGGATGGAGAAGACTGAGAAAGAGATGCAGAGAATGAAGGCAAAATCTCCGACGTTGGTGGAGACCTTCTAGATCCTGCCTCCAAACCTAAGGAGAAGATGGTAAGATCAGTTTCAGACCTGTTCAATTTTGGGTGAGTTTTAGGGGAAAATGTTCCCTGTGCAGATTCTGGTGATTAGGGAGATGTTCAGTGAGTTTGGAGCAGAAGATAAGTGTGGTGAAGCTGCGGAAAGAGTAGAGAGATAAAAAGGGATCTGGAAATGATGAGAAAGTCCAGTTAGACATCAGAAGTATCAGAAGGGTAGTCGTGGAAGCCAGGCAAACAACAGTGAATTTGGAACACAAAGAAGTGTGAATTTAATGGTGTAAATGCTACAGAGAGTTGGCTGTAGATTAAGACTGAAAATATCAATTAGCTTTGCAGATTGGGAGCTTATTAGTGATTTTAGAGTAATTAAAGAAAATGATAAATTGTGGCAGTAACAAATTGCCTCACTAGATGGAGTCTCTGGTGGATACAGAAGAGAAGGTAGATAATGGGATTGATCTTAATTTGTGGATTCTTAGTGTGGGTGCTGTGAAGTACAGAGCAGAGCTGGTTAAGGATGTGGATAAGAGAGTGGCTGATACAAACAGTTGCTTCTTCCTGAATGGTACAGAAATCAATAAAACTGAGATAATCTAAGGGACTTATGGTATCACCTGGGGTGTTGGTAGAAATTGTGTATTTGTTCCCTCCTGAATTCAAATCTCTAGGGGATGGTACTTGGGAATATTCTTTATGAGGCTTTCTGGATTAATGTTTTATAACTTGTCTAATATAAACAAGTGGGTTCTGAGAAAAATTGTTGTGGTAAAATATTAAGTAAAAAAGGGATGGCGATGTCTACGTACAGAGTGCTGTTACCTATATTACAAAGGAAACAGGTACATACTTATGCATTGGAAAAGAGTGAAGGAAATACGTTTATTCATATTTATACCTAGGTGTTAATTAAGATAATGGGTATTTAAATAATTGTTTTTTGCAAATCTTTTAATTACTGCTTATGTTTCTTTTGTAATTGAAAACAAACTACTATTAGAGAATTTAGATTTAAATGATATGCGTTTCTATATATTGGATTATAAATAATAGAAATAAAATACTGCCTTTAAGAAAATGCTTTAATAAAGATAGAAAGAAGAATACCAAGGTGTTTCAACTCAAATTGGGTATAGAGGAAAAGATATTTGAAAGGAACTTGGAGCAAAAGCAGAGCTTTGTGAAAAACAAATTTATGTACTATATTTTATCATTTTAAGTAGGGAAGCCTATTCTCTAATACCCCAGAGATTATAGATGTTGAAGCTGTCCAGGTTTACTCACTTTTTTGGCCAAGAGCTGAGCTGTCAACATGTCATAGGACAGATGGTAAGAGATTTAAAAAAATTACAGATTATTTTCAAGACCAATACAGTGATGTGGAGGAAATATCAGTCTGAAAAAGCTTGAGGTCTCTAAAGCCATGGTGTTAAGAAAACCCCAGGGGCGGCGCCTGTGGCTCATTGAGTAGGGCGCTGGCCCCATAAGCTGAGGGTGGGGGGGTTTCAAGCCTAGCCCTGGCCAAACTGCAACAAAAAATAGCCGGGCGTTGTGGCGGGCGCCTGCAGTCCCAGCTACTCGGGAGGCTGAGGCAAGAGACTCGCCTAAGCCTAGGAGTTGGAGGTTGCTGTGAGCTGTGTGATGCCAAAGCACTCTACCCAAGGTGATAAAGTGAGACTCTGTCTCTACAAAAAAAAAAAAAACAAAAGGAAAAGAAAAGAAAAGAAAATCCCAAAGACCAGCTTCCAGGACTGGCTAAAAAAAATGCGGTAGATCTGTGGTCACCTAGGAGGATACCTGTCAAAAGCTACTCTGATAAAATAAGGTGCTCAGCTGGGCTGGTGGCTTGTGCTTGATATCCCAGGACTCTGGGAGGCCAAAACTGGAGGGTACGTTGAGTTCAGGAGTCTGAGACCAGTCTGAGGAAGAGTGAGAGCTGGTCTTTACTAAAAGTAGTTGTCGTGGTGGGCACTGTAGCCCCCGATGCTTGTCCCAGCTACTCTGGAGGCTGAAGCAGGAGGATGACTTGAACCCAGGAGGCTGAAGTCGCTGTGAGCTGGGATGAAACCGCGGCGCTGTGGCCTAGGCAGCAGGGTGAGGTGATCATTATAGGCGAGACTCTTTCCAGAGGGATATTAAACCATGTGTATCAGAGATACCATCTTCACCTTCAAGGAGGTTTACAGCATAGATGGGGAAACAAAATACGTTAGATCTTCATCCTGAAGATAATATCAAATATGAAAGATGCCAAGGCAAGCGAAGACATGGAAGGAGTGGATTATAGCAAGAAAAGTCTTTGGGAAGAGGCCTTTGGAAGTGAGGGGATGAACATGAGAGTCGCTGTGAAGAAATAATCATTGCGGATTGTGGGGCTGGGGGTAGGTAGGAAACTGTATATTTTGCATTCTGTTATGAGCCTAAAAGGGCCCTAAAAAATTATTAATGTAAAAGAAAAACAAATTTTAAAAAATTGAAAGGGATTAACTTTGTCAGTGCTTTTTAATACCTATTCTTATGTCTTTATTGCTATTGTAAATTATAACTTAAAAATTTGGTTATTGGAGTGTAGCTGTTTTTTTATAATCTTTTATTTAGCTATCTTGAGGCATTGTTTTTTAGTTCTAATAAGTTTGTGGTTTCTCTTGATTATTTTGTGTAAATAATGATAGAATCTGCAAGTAATGACCAAAAAAAAAAAAAAGACATAATTTTCAGAGCTTGCAGACTAGAGATTATTGAATGCAGGGGAAGTAGGTGGGTGGTAGAAAGGATGGCGCTAATGTTTCAATGCTTAGGATCAAGAAAAGCTCACAGGAATTTGGAAAGGCAGAGGTAGGACTGAGTTAGGAGCTGGAGAATTTTTACATCTACTCTCTTCAAAACATATCCTCAGGGAGAGAGGCTTACCAATAAACATTGTAG
>CAUYRH010065922.1:0-20300 GCA_963574655.1 Perodicticus potto | reverse complement strand
TTGAGACAGAGCCTCAAGCTGTCACCCTGGATAGAGTGCTGTGGCATCACAGCTCACAGCAACCTCCAATTCCTGGGCTCAAGCGAGTCTCCTGCCTCCGCCTCCCAAGTAGCTGGGACTACAGGCGCCTGCCACAAGGCCCGGCCATTTTTTGGTTGCAGCCATCATTGTTGTTTGGCATGCCTGGGCTGGATTCAAACCTGCCAGCTTAGGTGTATGTGGCTGGCGCCTTAGCTGCTTGAGCCACAGGTGCTGAGTCACAAATTAATTTTTTTAAGTTAAAAAAAAAAAAAAACCTGGCTTGGCGCCTGTGGCTCAACGGGCTAAGGCGCCAGCCACGTACACCTGAGCTGGTGAGTTCGAATCCAGCCCGGGCCCGCCAAACAACAATGACGGCTGCAACCAAAAAATGGTGGGGCATTGTGGCGGGAGCCTGTGGTCCCAGCTACTTGGGAGGTGGAGGCAGGAGACTCGCTCGAGCCCAGGAATTGGAGGTTGCTGTGAGCTGTGATGCCACTGCACTCTATCCAGGGTGATAGCTTCAGGCTCTGTCTCAAAAAAAAAAAAACAATGGAAGTATTTAGAAGAGTAAAAGGCACCATAATGTAACTAATGTCCTTTCAAAGGATATTCCTTCAATATAGCCAACTCAAATTACTCAAAGTGTGGAAAGAAACAGGGAAAGAGGTGAATAAATTTAGGGCTCCTATACTCTGGTTTAAGGGAAGAATAAATCATCTAAATTTGCCCTTCTAAGGAGAGAGGACAGTATTGCTTCCCACCAAAAATACCTTTCAGGCCAGGGGCAGTGGCTCACACTTGTACCTGAGCACTCTTGGAGGCTGAGGTGGGTGAATCGCCTGACCTCAGGAGTTCAAGAGCAGCCTGAGCAAAATTGAGACCCAGTCTCTACCAAAAATAGAAAAAAGAGAAAAATAGGCTTGGTGGTAAATGACTGTAGTCCCAGCTATCCTGGAGGCCAAGGCAAGGATCACCTGAGCTCAGTAGTATGAAGTTATGAGGTTACTATGATGCCATGGCACTCTACCCAGGGCAACAGAATGAGACTTTATCTCAAAAAAAAAATTATATATATATAATATATATAAATATATATATATGCATTTCAAAGTATCAATGGAATTTCCAGTAGCAATACAACCCTGCTTAGAAATGAACAGAGTATACGCCTCTAAAAAGATTATTAGGGGTGGTGCCTGTGGCTCAAGGAGCAGGGCGCTGGTCCCATATACCAGAGGTGGTGGGTTCAAACCCGGCCCCGGCCAAAAACTAAAAAAAAAAAAAAAAGAAAGAAAGAAAGATTATTAAGAAGGCTCCCAAATACCTCCCAACCAGCCCACTGCTGACACTAGGGAAGTTCCTCTCCGGAATTGTTTAATTTTGACTAGGAATTGCTGTCTCTGAGTGGTCCTCTACTTTTTTTTTTTTTCTTTTGAGACAGAGTCTCACTTTGTCACCCTCGGTAGAGTGCCATGTTGTCATAGCTCACAGCAAGCTCAAACTGTTGGGCTCAAGTGATTCTCTTGCCTTAGCCTCCCAAGTAGCTGGGACTATAGGCGCTGGCCACAATGCCCAGCTAATTTTAGAGATGAGGTCTTGCTCTGGCTCAGGCTGGTCTCAAACCTGTAAGTTCAGGCAATCCACCCACCTTGTACAGGCGTGAGCCACCACCCGAGGAGGCCCCAATCCTCTACCTTTTAATGCAAATTATCCTCATCCATTACAAGTCAATGTAGCAACTGTTAGGGTCTTACACTCAAACGCATATATCAAGTACATAAAGGCCTACAGCTAACAACATACCTTAAAGGTTTCACGTTCATAACCAAAGAAACCCATCCACCCCCCTCAAAAAAATAAACCCGCTTTGCTAGCTAAATGAGATATACAGGTAGGGAGACACCCCTGTCTCTTTTATTTTTCTTTCGCTCCAGATAAAGCTGAGGAGGGACCCAGTAACTTACAAACACCAGATCCTGCAGATGAGAGATAACAAAACAAAGCAAGTATATGGGCCTACTGTTTCAACATGCTGCTGTCAACACTGGCTTGGTCTGCAGCCTTAGGCTGATCTACTAGGCTTCCAAGATACCCTTTGACCTCTGTCCTGTCCTGTGTCACCTTCTTTTTTCTTTGTGATCAGAGACAGAATCTGTTTCTCCTTTGCCCTAAGAACAGAGGTGCCAATAGCCTACTGAGTGACTTTGTGAGAAATGAAGAAAGGTGCCCCTGGGTCTGAATTCCAGCCTTCACTCCCTGTCTTGGCTGGGCGTACAAACTGCGCAATCTGATGTAGTGACCCAGCCAGCTTATTTCAGGGGCCACCACCTGAACAGTGCTTAGTTCTGACCTACAAGGTTCCTGCTAAATCTGGGTTTCTTTGGTTTCCAGTATAGAAGGACTTGGTCCTGAAGACTCAAAATCGCCTCAAGGAAGACTGGGGTAAATCAGGTACATCCTAGGAAGGGAGGGTGAGGTCAGGAAAGGGGCAGGTATGTCACAGTTCACACAGGTGTTCTCCACTAACTTTGTGGCTTCGATTTGCATTGAGATCTAAAACCTGAGCATCATGCCCCCAAGCCTTGCTGAAAATGAAATCTTCATGAGGGAAGAGAAAAGCGGGCCAGAAGGTACACATGCCTTTTAAATTTTCAAAAGTGGAAAAATGATTAGATTTCAGATTTAGGGAAGGTGCGTCATGTTAAGGGAGCCACAGAAAATAATAACTGCCAATTCCAAAGCAAAATAAAATCATGTTTTTCCACCATGTTTCTATCTGTCTCCTAGTCAACCCACAATGAAATAGCAGATCAAATAGCAGATCAAAGGCAGAGGCAAATACAATTACGTTGCCTGTGAAACTCCTAGCATGAAATTAGAAGTCAAACTCTCCATTCAGAGGCTAGAGACTAGGATAATGGGAACCCAGGGCCCTGAAGATGTACCCAGCCCCTTCCAGTCACAACACTATCCATTCTGGATATTTAAATCCACACCTGGGGATAGGGCATGAACAGTAAGTATTGAAGTAATTTCTTATTTTTTCCACACTTTAGGAAATGGATTGACTACATTCCTAGATTTGTACCATATAAAGATATCTGTATATTGAAAAAAAATTATTTGTAAGGCAACAGCAAAAAATTGTTGCCTGGAGAGATGAAGAGTTACCAGATCTCGGGCGGTGCCTGTGGCTCAAGGAGTTCAGCCCCACATGCCAGAGGTGGCGGGTTCAAACCCAGCCCCGGCCAAAAAAAAAAAAGTTACCAGATCTCCCTCAAAATGGCGGGCAAAGGATGGTGGCAGACAGATTGCCAGACTTGTCTATTACCTGCTTCCCTCTTAATGCAGGAGAGCCTAAACCCATCCAATCCCACCACTCAATTCTTCGTCTTCCCACACTTGACAAGCTTACACAGAGGAGTTCTTTGATATTTTCTATTTTTCATAAAATCCACATTTGTTTTACAACTTTTACCCTGGCCCAATTTTAGCTCTCTGCTTCCCTCGGCCCTCATATAATTTATGAGGCCTCTTGAGGTTATAAGCATCTATTGTAATATGGACTATTCAGGCAGGTGCCCGTAGCTCAGTGGGTAGGGTGCTGGCCACATACACTGAGGCTGGTGGGTTCGAACCCCGCCCAGGGCAGCTAAAATCAACAATGACAACTGCAACAACAACAACAAAAATAGCCAGGTGTTGTGGTAAGCGCCTATATTCCCAGCTACTCAGGAGGTTGAGGCAAGAGAATCGCTTGAGCCCAAGAGTTTGAGGTTGTTGTGAGCTGTGACGCCACAGCACTCTACCGAGGAGACACAGTGAGATTCCATCTCAAAAAAAAAAAAAAAAATAGACTATTCAGTTTAGAGCCACTGCTAATTAAGCTTAGCTCTCAAGAGTGCCTGGCTTTTCCTCACCTCCCTGGCCTCCACAGCCACAAGTTCTTTGACACTTCTTCCAACTGACAGGTAAGGTTTATGGCCCTTCCCCTTGAATCTGGGTGGCCTTGTGACCACAGTCACAGCCAATGAATATAGCACAAGTGACACTGCCTTACTTTTGAGGGTGGGCCAGAAAGCATAATGGCAGCTTCCACCTTATTTGCTGGTATGCTTGTTTCTGGCACCTTGAGCTGTCACTGTATGACAGACTCCTACTACCCTTAAGCACCATCCTGTGAGAAAGCCCCGGCCACACGGAGAGCTCCCACACCCACCCTGCCCCTGGTTATGCTATGGGACACAGCTGAAGTCCCAGCCAACAGCTATACATGTGAGTGAAGATATCTCTAAATTATTCCAGCTCCCAGCTGTTAAGTCGTTCCACCAAATTCTATACCCAAGGAATCCAGGAGCAGAATCCAATTGCTTCTGTGCTCCCTTGTAGCTGACGTTATAGGGGAGGAATTCAGTTTCATAACATCTTGCTAAATCCATGGAAAAAGGTGAGCTGGATTCAAAACAAAAGTGTGGAAGGCAGGAAATACTTGATCATAACTCAAATCCTCCTTTGATAATATAGCATCTTGTTCTTTGTGAAATCCCTGTAGGACAATGATCTGACCTCACATTTCTCCTAAAGGATCTGGATAAAGGACCCTATTTGTTGATCCCTGCTGCCCTACATTGGCTGCACAAGGGAGTCAGTTCACTAGGCAGGAAAGGAGAGGGACCAACCATTTCTTTTTTCTTTTTTCTGTAGAGACAAGAGTCTCACTTGTCGCCCTCAGTAGAGTTCCGTGGCGTCACACGGCTCACAGCAACCTCGAACTCCTGGGTTTAGGCAATTCTCTTGCCTCAGCCTCCCGAGTGGCTGGGACTACAGGCGCCCGCCACAACGCCCGGCTATTTTTCTGTTTTGCTGTTTTGCAGTTTCGCCAAGGCCAGGTTTGAACCCGCCACCTTCAGTATATGGGGCCGGCGCCTTACTCCATGAGCCACAGGAGCCGCCCTTCTTTTTTTTTTTTTTTTTTGTAGAGACAGAGTCTAACTTTATCACCCTCAGTAGAGTGCCATGGCAACACACAGCTCACAGCAACCTCCAAGTCCTGGGTTTAAGCGATTCTCTTGCCTCAGCCTCCCGAGTAGCTGGGACTACAGGCGCCCGCCACAATGCCCGGCTATTTTTCTGTTTTTGCAGTTCAGCCAAGGCCGGGTTTGAACCCGCCACCTTCGGTATGTGGGGCCGGCGCGCTACTCCTTGAGCCACAGGTGCCGCCCTGGACCAACCATTTCTTTTTTTTTTTTGGCCGGGGCTGGGTTTGAACCCGCCACCTCCGGCATATGGGCCCGTGCCCTACTCCTTTGAGCCACAGGCGCCGCCTGGACCAACCATTTCTAACAGGATGGTTTTGTTCTTCCTCCACACACTTGTTTTTGGACCTCTCCTTGAAGGTTCTTATCTCAGGAATGGGGAGGGATAAAATGTAGATAGAGTGCCTTTTTCTTTCCTTTTTTTCTTTTCTTTTTTTTTTTTCTGAGACGGAGTCTCAAGCTGTCACCCTGGGTAGAGTGCTGTAACATCATAGCTCATAGCAACCTCCAACTCGGGCTCAAGCAATCCTTTTGCCTCAATTTTTCTATTTTTAGTAGAGATGGGGTCTTGCTTTTGCTCAGGCTGGTCTTGAATTCATGAGCTCAAGCAATCCACCCACCTTGGTTTCCCAGAGTGCTAGGATTACTAGCGTGAGCCACCGCACCTGGCCTTCTTTCCTTTCTTTTAAACACAGAGTCTCACTCTGTTGCCCAGCCTAGAATGCCATGGCATCATAGCTCACAGCAATCTCAAACTCCTTGGGTTCAAGTGATCCTCCTGTCTCAGCCTCCTGAGGGGCTGGGACTGCAGGCGCCCACCACAAGAACTGGCTAATTTTTCTATTTTTAGTAGAAGACAGGCTCTCACTCTTGCTCAGGCTGGTCTCAAACTCCTGAACTCAAGGGATCTTCCTGCCTATACTTCCTAGAGTGCTATGATTACAAGTGTGAGCCATCAGGAGCATCCCTTTACTTCAGTTTCTTCCCAACTCCCTCACAAAGCCCACATCTTTTCATTCTGATCCTGACTGACCCCTGCCTGACTTGTGTCACACTCCAAATACCTGAGTTTCCATTCACATAGCTAGGCCATAACTCTGTCCTCCACCCTTTCTTTCCTCCTCTGAGATAGACACTCACAGGCCTCTGATGCCCAGGTAGCCTACTGCCCTTGACTCTCAGGCTGCCCTCCTAGGCAAATAAGTGCTGAGTTCAGGGAGACATGAGGAGAGGCTGCAAGACATCTGGAATGTGGAAGACTGAGGAGGGTAATGTGGGGAGCCCAGGTCCTATTCCCACCCCCAAACAGGCAGAACAGCTAGGGAGCAGAAGAAAAGAACAAGTAAAGCAGCCTGCAATGCAGAGAAAAAGAGGCAAAACTGTGTAGGGGTATGTGGGGTGGGACAGGGTGGGGTGAGGGGTGAGGAGCTACTAAATAGACTAGAATAGGAGGAAGAGCAGAGAAGGAGAAGCAGGCAATCCCTTTCCCCCTCCCTGCCCTGCCAAATGCCAGGGGATGAACTTGCCAAAGATAAAATACAGCCGTGATTATAGGAGCAGAGGTCAAGGCTGAAGGGGCAGTTCTTCTGACCACAGAAAGCCAGTACCAACTAGGATTATCAGCCAGCTACTCATCTCCAGCAACCTGGCCCTCCATACACAACTAGGGCCCAGCCACACCTCAGCCCTGTGCAGGACTGTCCGATTTTCTAGGACCTGCCCCTTCCCCAGAGCCTGTGACCAAGATTGGCTTGGCTTCCCAAGTTCCTAGGTTTGGGGCGACCTGTCCCATTGGATAGTGAGGTCCTGTGGCTCCAATTCACACATTTTAGAAGCAATTTTTTCTTCTGACCCAAATCCCAGGCCAGTGAGACCTGTGCCTATCTAGGTTCTTACACAAACGCTTCATCTTACAGTTTAAACAATATTTCAAATCCTTCTTTCACTCCTTTAAGAGCAAGGATGTAGTATTTATTAAATATTTATTATTACCTCCCGGTGTTTTACATGCAATTACTTCATCTAATCTTTCTATATGGGCATTCTCATGCCCATGTTACAGGTATGGAAACTGAGGTACAGAGCGATTACAGAACCATTGGGGGCAGAGCTTCCGTCTTAAGCCTAGATGTGTCTTGCTGTGATCGTCCAAATTTCTTTTGTTTTTAGAGAGTCTCACTTCGTCACCCTCGGCAGAGTGCAATGGTGTCACAGCTCACAGCAACCTCCAGCTCTTGGGCTTAGGCGATTCTCTTGCCTCAGCCTCCCGAGTAGCTCGGACTACAGGCGCCCACCACAATGCCTGGCTATCTTTTTGCCAGTTTGGCCGGGGCCAGGTTTGAACCCACCACCCTCGGTATATGGGGCTGGTGCCCTACTCACTGAGCCACAGGCGCCGCCCCCAAATATTTTGATTACTTGCTGTGTTGGGCCTGCAAAGACAAATAAGATAGTCCTTGCCCACGGGGAGTCTGTAGTTTAGCAGGGAAGACAGATTTCAATACAGTGGGACGCGGCTATGAATTTGGACAGTCCAAATACCATTGGAACTTTTTGAATATGTTGATTATTACTGGCCCTCCACCCCACCTCTACTTTCTCAGCCCCTCTGGTTTTCTTCCTGTCCCTTCTTAGGACAGGCACTAGTTGCCAGCTTCCCTTCCATACCTGCTTTTTTCCATCCTGTTTAACAGAGTCTAACTCACACATCTGGCAGGAGCCCTGGCACCCTACTTGTCTGGGGAGGTTGCCTTGGTTGGGTAGACTTCCTTGGCCTCTGAGCCACAGGGGAAGAGCTGGATAATGACTGCTGCCCCAGGCTTACTCAGCTGGAAAATGGGCACAGGGACCAGGACACTGAGCAGGCCAGTAGGCCCTTGCAAGGCATTTATTGAAGCCTGTTAAAGGGCTTTGGGCTTCCTCTGATGAAAGGCGCTTAAGTGCATCTGGTTATGATTACAGGGGAGGAGAAAGCCAGGCGGTCTCTAGGGGGTTGGACCAGTCATCTGGCTCTGCCTTCCTCAGGGCTGAGCTGGATGCTGGTGAGGCCAGGAGAAGGTGTGGGGGCAGGCAGGAAGCAGGTCTGGTACAAAACCTTCCAACTCTCCAAGGATCCTGACCTTAGTTTCTGGCTTTGTCAGGCCTGACTCCAAGAAACAGCATCATGGCTCAAAGATACCAGGCTCCTTCAAGAAAATCAACTTCATTGGGTCTACTGCCCACCCCTGAATAAAACCCTTCCAAAAACCTCCGACCCTCCCCCATCTACCTTCCTAACTGCTCTTCTCCCTCGGACAGAGGAAATTAAAATAGGCTTTTGCAGTAAGGCTTTCTGAAAGTGATAAAAACTAAGGAAATACAGACTTTCAAAAGTGAAAAACCTCAATGTTTTCTTTTTCTTTTCAACAAGCCAGGTATCGTTTCCCACAAAACAGACATCGTTAAGAATGCTTCACGTCACTGTAACTGACGACCATGCTGAATTAAGGGGAAGAGATTAATAATATGAAAATAATGCGGCTGGCCTGGAATGTCTTCGGGCACACCCAAGCTGTTCTGAACCCCTCACCTGTCCCTGCGTGGGACTCGACGTGGGCACAAAAACCTTGGGGGAGGGGATCGGATGGATTAAACTCAGACCGCGGTTCCAGAAACGAAAATGCAGTTCCTTATTCCCGCCCTGATTTAATCCTGCTTCGTGTTATTATTGTTAAGTCTCTTCGCACCACTGTTTCTAAAAAGAAAACCCGTGGGTCTACGCGGCCCTCCGCCGCCTGCTCGGCTTTTATTGTGCACGCAGCCAGGTCTGCGTGGATTCAGCACGTCGTGACCGCCTCGCAGGCGCGTACTGGACACCCTCAGATTGGCATTTCGATAAGAGCTGGGCGCATTGTCTCAGCCGCGACACAAGGACTATAGACCCCTGGCCAACCCTCCTCGCAACCCATAATTTGTGATGACCTTTGCAAAAGGCAATTAAAATATGGTAATGATCGATGAGCTAGCCAGTTTCCAAAAAGGAAAATACACAGGTGTTGGCTTCAGGAGGCTCCACCTGGCTGGGCCGGGAGGCCTCCTACGGCTCATGAATGAACTCTTTCTCCCGGGAAGCTTCGATTCCCCGCTACCTACGCTAGCGCTGGCTCCTCTCCTCCCTCTCCCCTCCCCCAACCAGTGCTTCGGCAGCCGGGAGCTTGCTGGCGGCGGCGGGGCTTTGTCATCGGAACGCACACAGAGACACGCACACGCGCGCACCCGGCCACCACGGGACCGCGGCGGCCGATGAGCCGTGTCCTTCCTCCCCGTGCTCCCCTCCCTGCCCCCTTTTTAAAAGCGCCTCCACACCCTTTCTTCGGTCCTTTACGTGTGCGGTTGTTTGCAACCAGGAGCTTGGGAAGCATTTTAGTGGGGCCTTCCACGGGGCGCAGGACGAAGGCTGGCAGGAAGGACTCTGGACTCGAGGCGCGCAGAGAGGGCGGTGGGTAGCCGGGCTTTGTTTTGCTCTTGCCCCTACCCGGAGGGCGGAAAAGCCTCCGAGGAGCTGGGGCCCACTAGTGAATTGATGTCAGCCAACACCAGCGCCCCTCCCCCACAACCAAAGTGGAACGTGAAATCCCCCTCCGGAGTTCACTCGGGACTTGGTCCGGGTGGGGTGCATTGCCGTAAGGGGGGTATCCCAGTCCACAAGTGGCTCTCCCCACACAAGTGTGCAATGTCATTAGGGTGGCTCCTGTTGCTTGGGGGTGCTCCGATGGTGCGCCCACAGCCCACTCCTACACGCTGCGGAGGGCGACAGGAGCCCAGGAGTTGGGGCTCCCCTGGGAGGCTGAGTGGAGGAGACGCCGCTTCGGGCCATCCAGCACCTCCCGGCTGCCTTCCGGGACAGCGAGCACGGAGCCAGGGCGGCCTCTCGCCTTTCATTACGAGGCCTACGAAAGCAGCAGCCCAGGCAAATATGTAGCTATTAAAATTAATCGCCCTGCGTTGTCAGCTGAACATAATGCAAATTATTTATGGGCTGTCTGCGCAATATTTATCATCGTGCAGGCTCCGGGCGCTTCGTACCTCCCGGCCTCCCCCTCCCGCCCTGGCCCTTGCAGGGCGAAGCTGCGCAGGCTGCGGTGGCCCGGGGGCCCTGGGCACCCGAAGGGGGTTCCGAGGGCAAGGCCGTGCATCAGGCTGCTTTCCAAACCGAGAGCCTCACTTTAGTTTCTGCCATTCATTGCACACTTATCGGAGGCCTACTACATGCAAAATTAGGTCTGCGAAATCAGAGGGTAAAAACCAATTTGGAGAAATCTGAACCAAACAGACGAGCTTGGGCTTGAGGGGTGATGCAGACAGAGGTTCCTAGGTTGCCTAAGAGAATTTTCTGTGGCTCCAGTCGGTCGTCCAACCTGGGATACCCATGTTTGCGAAAGTCGGATTCGCTCTAGGAGAAACCAGGAGCATTGGATGTGCCCGATAGATCTCAGAGTAATACTGTCGACTGGAGCAGGAATTCGGTGTCCTTAGAACCTCAAAACTTGTTTGCTGATCGCAGATAACAGATTAACTGCTAATTGTAGAAATCGGTCAACCATTTAGTTTATCTCTGCTGGGGGCCCCTTGGTATTCGCCGCACTTTTTATATGTAAAAACTGCTTTGGTACCTCCAAACGGCTTTTGTGAGGCTTTTGTTTCTCTTTCAAATACGGTGTTTCAAAAAACAGCAGCAACACTGCCACCCCACCCCCTCTCCAACCAAGCCTTCGGGTTTAAAAAAAAACAAAAACAAAAACCAAGAGGAGAAATAATCTATAGGACAATCCCCCCCTACTGGTCGGCGCTGGCGTTGGGGCTTTTTACGCAGCCCAAGTCGCCCTGGGTTGCAGAGGTAAACAGGCTTTCCGCACCGCTGCTGAATGAATCACCAGGGGGAAGAACCCGGACTGAGGGGCGGGGGAAGGCCTGGAGACGTAAGCTGGATGCCAGGGAGGGAAGGGTGCCTGCTCTAGGGGCAGTGGGGTGGATGCAAGTTTACCCTGGCCCAAGGGGCTTCAGGGCCACGGAGGGGAAGAGGGAGGCTGAGGTGGGCGGTCCAGCCTGAGGCCCGGCTCGCAATCAGCGCGGCAGGGTGAATGCGCAGCTTGAGCCTCCATCCCAAAAGCGCCTGGGCACCACCTGGGGCCGGTCACGCTGCGTGAGTCCATCTGTGGGGAAGGAGGTCTCGGAGCGCAGCCCAACACACACACAGTTTTAGCAGCTTGGGCATTCAGGACGCAGAGGCAGGCCTAGGGTTTTCTTCTGATGTTCCTTTGAAACAAATTATCCTTTTTCTTCAGTGTCCCCATCCCACACTTCTACATCACCTTGCACTTAGCTAACCAAGTATGAGTCAGGGCCTACTTTGGGGTCCTGGGAGGGGGTAATCTATGGGCATCTGCTTTCCAGACTAACAGAAGAGGACAGATCCAGGAAGCTACTTTGAGTTTATATTCTTCCGGTTTTCTTATTAAAAAGTTATTTGACCCTATTTAAAAGGCCCCCTTTCTTCCCCCAACAACCCCCAAATTTTGACAGAGATATTTCTTAAAACATCCCAAAGGTTGTCTATTACTTCAGAAACTTATTTTTGAAAAGAAGGCTCAAAATACTAGGTTGCTTTTGGATTCCCTTTATTGCAAACATTCTTCTGTGGGTTTGAGAAAGAGCTGATTTTTACTTTTTGTATACTTTTTTTTTCTTTTTTGTAGAGACAGTTTCACTTTATCGTCCTGGGTAGAGTGCTGTGTGTCACACAGCTCACAGCAACCTCCAACTCCTGGGCTTAAGGCGATTCTCTTGCCTCAGCCTCCCGAATAGCTGGGACCACAGGCGCCCGCCACAACGCCCGGCTTTGTTGTTGTTGTTGCAGTTTGACCGGGGCCGGGGTTGAACCTGCCACCTTCCGTATATGGGGCCGGCGCCCTACCCACTGAGCCACAGGCACCGCCCTGATTTTTACTTTCTTAATCACTGGTTTTTCTACGTGAGACAGAACATATTGCAGTGAAGTGGACCGGTCAGGGTGCCTCTACAAGGTGCTTAACACTTTGGTCCTCAGAGACCCACGGGAAGGGGGCAGGGTTAAGTTATTGTTCCCATTTTACAGATTAAGAGACTGGGTTCCTCGGAGGCCCTCACTCAGGAAGCTAGTCTTCCTCGTTGAACTGGGGCCAGAAGCCAGGTGAAACCCGCCTGCTCCTGCCCACATACCCACCTTCCTCCTAGTAAATGCTGCATCCTTTTCTGAAATCTGGCTGGCTGCGACCTGGGTCACCTTTCTGGTAGAGGCAGCCTCCACAGCCCACATTTTGGGCAGCTCCTTCCGCAGCCTGCAAACCTTAGGGATAGTCTCTTACAACTGTGGTTACTCACTCCCCTCCACCCGGTCAATTCTGACTCCAGGCCCAGGAGGACAATTTTAAAGTGTTTCTGCAGACAGACCCGCTGGTCTCGCCGGAAGTGTTTTATGGACCTGTGAGCCGAGTTAATCCCAGGAGGCGCGGCAGGATTAGTCCCGGGTGTGGGTGGGGGATTCCTGTGTTTAGGTTTAATCCCCATTGGGGGGGAGTGAGGAGACGGGGGTCTGATGGTTTCGGCAACGTGTGCCTCCTCCCCATTAAATTCCGAGATCTTAACTAAAGCGGACGGAAACCGAGGCATATGGCCCTGGACATTCCGGCTTATCCCCGGCGAGGTGCGCAGTAGGGGGGCAGGGGGCGCCCCGCGTAGGAGCACCCTGGGAGACCAGTACAGACAAGGAGAGCGCAATTGTGTGTGGTTTGTTTTTCCCCCAGGTTTTATTCTTCCAGCCCTGTGGAAAGGAGGAGAGTTGCAACCCGGGGAGGGAGCCGGAAAGAAACACTTAATCACCGGCGTCTCGCTGCTCGTCACGCGAAGATGGCAGCGGCTCCCCTGGGTTTCAAGGTTCCGGGAAAGGAGTGTGTTCTGCCTTGAGGCGCGCGAGCTGCTGCGCTCCCTCCCTTGGCCCCGCGGCCCGCCCGGGCTCACTGAGCTTCTCTTAACGCCTGCAAGTGTGGCGAGACCGCCCAGCCCCCAGGCCAGCCTGGCCCCCTACGGGCCCGGGCAGTCGCGAAGGCAGCGAGGCTAATGCGCGGCCCAACCGCGGATCTAGAGGTCGCGAGCTAAAAGTAAAGGCTTGAAAGGGTGGGGACACACACTCGTCGGCAGCACGGAAGGGCGTCAAGCTGCGGCCAAAACAAGAGTGCAGGGTAGACTCCTACTAGAGGTGACCGGAGGCCCAGCCAGCCTTCGCGGGAGAGGGGATTTAGTGGTACCCTCATCCATGAGCAGGCCCCAGTACGTGGTCCTTTCCTCTGCTCCCCCCCCCCGCCCCGCCTTCGCGAAAAACGGAGAGAACAAGTCTCCGCCATCAGCCGTCATTTCCCCGGGGAGATAGGAACCCACAGGCCTGGCTGCGCGCCCCATGGGTGTCAGCGTGCGCACAGACTCCAGGGAGTGGGAGGGCAGCGCGGTCCCTCCCACCCGGACTCTTCTCTGGCGCAGCACACAGCCGCCACGGGCTTCCGAAGCACTCGAGCCAGGAGGAGGAAGGGAAAACGGAGGCTTGGAACGTGTGTGTGTGTGTGTGTGTGTGTGTGTGCGTGCGCGCGCGCGCGCCCAGGCAGGGGGACGGGTGTTTAGGGGAGGCGGGATGAGCATAAGCAACCCGGAACCAGCAGTCTCAACCAGGACGGAGGAACTAGGCTCTCCAGTCCCGGGCCGTAGGGCTCCGTGCCCAGGGCTGGAAGCGCAAGCAGAGGGGAGGCCGGACCTTTGGAGGCGCCTCTCTGCGTCTGACCAGCTCTGCGGGAGGAGCCCGGGAGCGCGCTGGGAGCCAGGGGACTGGCGTGCACCAGCCGCCCCCACAGGCGGCCGTTTAGCTTCGCCACCGGGGACCACTGACACTAAGCGATAAGGAGTTCTTCGGCAATCGGCTGTCCCCAGCCCCTAGTCACCTCCGGCGGACGTGACCGCCAGATGCCATGTGGCTAGGTGGGCCAGTAGCCTTTCCACTCCCTTCCCTGACCCCTTCGGTTGCTGCAGAGCCACAGGAATGTGTCTGTGTAGGACACTCTGGAACTTTCCTTTGTAAAATAAGGGCCAAACCTTGGGCCTTCTGGTCTTTTCACATGATACTTTCCTGTGGAAGGTTGGGGTCACCCAAACTTTTGTGTAGTGAAGGTTAGCTCACCTTCACTATACTATACAGCCTTATCTCCCCCTGGTCGTCAATCCAGGTCCTATCCCAAGTTGTGTCTTTGTGCAAGGCGCTTAACAATTCTGGACCTCGCTATCCTCATCTAAAGACTGTAATAGTTTACACCTCATAGAGTTGTTCTGAGGACAACATGCCTCAATACATAAAGTGCTTAGAAAGCTGCCTCCAGTACAAGGCCACATGTGTTTGTTATCATCTGGTACTTCTTCTTTTGGATGGGGAGGGAGTAAGAAAAACATCTAGATTAAGGTTCCCAAGGAAGCCTACAGGGAGGAGCCAGTGGTTTAGACAAGGGTGTAAAGGGCATTATAATCCACAGAAAAGTTAAGAAGGCAAAATGGGCTCAAACCATCTCAACTAGACTTTCCCTTAAAGGTCTCCGTGTGTGGTGGTGTATAGAACCGAGAGTGCTCTTTTGGTCTTGATTAATGGCAGGTTCCCGTTAGGGCTCAGGCACTATTACCCACCCTCTCCCTGCAACCTTGGAGAACAGCACTGGTTTTGAGGACCTCTAGCCTATTCTTCCAGACAACCCTTTTTGATGACTCAAGGCCACCTCCTATAAATAAATTCTTGGAGGAGGTGGGCAACAGCCACCTCTTCTGGGGGTGTATTTAGAATCTGAGTTTAACACTGGTCCAGGGATGGCCACAGCAGGCCTGGTCCCTGGGCCCTTATCCCGCCAAATTCACTAACAAATGCAAGAACTGCTTATGTAAACACAATCAGTCAGATTTTTAATTTCAAAAGCCTTCCATTACCTTTGAAATAGGGTCTCCCGAACGATGGGAAGGAACTTGGTCACATAAGAGCCTGAGCAGGCCTCGACCTGCCCCCTCTCCTGGCCTCTCCCAGGTCACCCATAATTCATTAGGTGAGGCTGCCTATTCCCTTCCAAACGCAACGTAAATGGCCTTTCCCTTACGTTGCTACTGGCGTTTGCCTAATCACTGAAATGTGCTGGCGGTGCGCTCTCGCTCTCAATAGATCTTTATCGGAACTATGCGTGCCAGGCTGCCAGCCCTGAGAAACACAAAGAACACGGGCGCCTCCAGGTTTGCCCCTGAGGCTTCAGGGTCACCTCCGGGACTTCCCCTCCACAGCCTCCAGCCCCTACAAGCCGCTGCCGGCCAGCCTCCGGAATAAACCTGCAGCCCTAAATCAGAATTCCAGTTCTCGAGCGCCACCCGGAGAGTTCACATTTCCCCTCCTCCGAGGCCGCGTGGTGCGCAAGTGAGAGCCCGAGGGTGGCGGCACCTCACGTCTCGGCGGCCCCCTCCCCGTACCCTGCAGCACGTACGCAGGAAAAGAAGCCAAGAAGAAAACGTGGGCTATAAAAGCCAAAAAACCCAGGGCCATCTACTAAGTACAAACAACCCCAGGCAGGAGTTTGCCAGAAGTAAGCAACCCCCAAGTAGAAACTACAACTAAAATAAATCTTCGAGTTCTGTTAATTAAAGGTTCTAGAAGGTGGGGCGCAAAGGGGACTCCGTGTTATTAGGACACACACCAGCCTGCCAAGATATTAGTGCTCAGCCCTGCACCTCCAAGCCAACGTTTAACACCAGGCAGACAGCAACGTTAGCATCTACCGACTAACCAATTCTCACAGTATTTATAACTGACTCAACGTGTATTTGAGGGGGGAAAAAGGTTGATCTTGCTCGAAATATACATGGGAAACCTGTATTTAGATGGGGTAAGTTCCCGCAGCTGTCTGACCACATTTGTCTGGTCCCTCTGAGAATCCACGTTTTCTAGCCCGGGAAGGGGCAGGCGGCCCTCTTGGCTCCTCCTTCGGCGGTTTCCTGACGAGGCGTCCATCCTCCCCAAGCACCAGAAACGGAGGCGGCCGCATTAATACTCGCGGGCAGCCTGCTCTGACCTATGCTGTCATTTTTTCCATCGGTCAGGATTGGGCGCGCGCGCGCGGGGTGGGGGCGCTCTCCTCCGAGGGGCTCTGCACGGATCGTTGGGTTTTCCCCGGCGAACTTAACACAGAGGAAAAAGGGGCAGATGGAAACCAGGCCCCGGCTGGCCGGGCGCGCGTAAGCGCCGCACTCTGCAGCTCGACGCAAAGCCAGGGCTGGATTTTTGCGGCCCGGGCCCGGCGGCCTCCTGGAGCCGGCGCTATCATCTCTCCCTCGGGCTGAGCAAATGTGCTCGCCTAATTCCGCCCTGGAGACAGCAGGAGTGCAGCAAGAGGGGGAAGAGAAACCGCAACTTTCCCAGCAGAAAGTGTGTGCACACAGGAGAGGTTAAGGCCCACCCCGATTCTGTGCACGTACAGACACAGCATCTAATCAGTGTCACTGCCAGGAATACGCTTCCGCGGCGGGCGACACCCCTGCCCCCGCCAACCTGCAGGAGGGAGGGGGGATGCAAATGGCGTCTCGCGTAGTCCTACCCTGCTCAGCACCCGCCGCCACGACTCTGAACAGACGTTGCAGCGAACTGGGGCGCAGGGAACACGCTGGCGGCCCTGGGGTTCTCAAGGAAGAGGAACTAGCACCACTCCTCACTCTGAAGCCATTTCCCCACCCCCACCTCCGGAAGAGCCGCCCTTCCTCGACTGGCGTGAGGGGCAGGAAACTTTGCAAGACAACTGTTCGTGCTTTCCCCGCGTGGCACCCGAGAGAGGAACGTGGGTGGGCTTCCCGTCCGAGGCCAGACCACACTACCCCAATCTTCCAGGCCTCGGACCTGAACCTCGCAGAGGACCTGAACAGGGTGGGGGGCAGAATATATTTCGGGCCTATTGGTGGTGGGGGGACGCCAATGTCATTTGTCCTAAAGGGTGCTGGCGGATGGCCAAGTTTGTGTCCTTTTCCTCCCACGCCAGAGTAGCGCGCGTCACTTTGGGGAAGCGTCAGACCCTTTACTACTGGGCAAGAGGCCACCCCTGCTTGAAGGCAGGGCCGACGGTTTTTCTACGGGAACCTCTCCCGCCCTGCGCACGGCTCCCACACCCCTGGGGAGCCCTCAGAGACAGCCCGCGTCTTCCCTCGCCCGCTCTTCCGGGAGAAGGGAGGCGTGTTTGTGTTGTGTGCACTACCGCCCCGGCTCGCACCCCCATGGGGCCACCTAGGCAGCCCTCCCCAGCCACAGCTTCAGTGGATCCCCTCCTGGAGTAGCCCTGCGGGACGCGCCCTCCCCCATACGTAATGGGACGCCCCCGGGGCGCAGGCAGGGATGGCTGTTCGGTCGTTCCGGGATTTGCGTGCAAGAAAACAAGGCCGGCGGCTACGAGAGCGGTGCCTCCATTCTTGGGGTTCAAACGCCCGGCTGTCTCCGCGTCGGTTCTACTCTTGCCTTGGGGGGGGTCTGTTTCCGCCTTCTTCCCCCCTCCCTGCGATTCCTGGTCCCGCCTGTGCAGCACCACGCGGAGCTCGGAGCTCCCCGGCTCCCACACCAGCCCTTCCATCACTCAAGCGCCTCTCTCCCTCTGGGCTCAGGGCGCCGCTCGCTCTCAGCACCCGGAGTACGCCCGGTCCACCTTCGGCTGCGAAAGCCGCCGCCCCGCGCCACCCCCGCCCGGCCCAGCCCTTGTCCCAGCCCGGCTCCCAAGCCAGCTGCGCCGCCACCGCCGCACGTGACCCGCCCCCGTCGCGGCTTCCGCTGAGCTGCCTGTTCCGGAGCACAAACAATTTCTGCTCTGACGCGGGGTCTCTCGGGCCCTGGCGTCCTCTCCTCCCTGCCCCCCCTTCCGGGTACGAGAACTCAAAACAACTCGCTGACCTTCGGGCCGACCAGCTCCAGCTTCCACCGACTCCGGCATTCCGTTCAAACCCAGCAGCCGCGGCTTCTAAGATTTCACTCCGCGCCCGGGCTGGGGGGGAGGGGGTGATTTCTCTCGGAGGGGGTGTCTCGGATCAAAAGAGCCACTTCACGCTCTTTCCCCTCCTCCGAGGTGAGTTTTTATACTATGTTTAGGCCCCGGGGAAACGCAAACAGCCGCGCAAAAAAGAGCCCCCCCTTCTCCCTACACATGCCGCCTTGTCCAGTGACCCGATTTCCAGGGTCAGCAGCAGAGGGCCTGGCCAGCTGCGGAAATACCACCAAGCGGTGGACTGTGGCACCAGGCAGAGCTGGGGTGGGAAGACTGTGCTAAATAATAATGGTAGCTCCCACTCCCACGCTCTATGCTAAATACTTCTTAAACCCTCCAACTTTACAAAGCAAGAAACTGAGGCATAGAGAAAGGTCGGTTATGTAACTTGGTCAGTTACCCAGCTAGATAAGTGACTTAATAAGAACTTGGACTCTGATCTCTCTGAGTCCAGGGTGGTTAAACATATGCTATACGTCTGCTAATAGTTGTATCAAAAGTATACACCCGTCTACAAAACCTAGTGTATACTTGAGGGGTATATATTTTGTATGTATTAACAGTAGTGTGGTTGGCATATAGTAGATGATAAATAATTGTGAAATGTAGCTGGGTGTTGTGGCGGCACCTGTAGTCCCATCTACTCGGGAGGCTGAGGCAAGAGAATCGCCTAAGCCCAGGAGTTGGAGGTTGCTGTGAGCTGTGTGACGCCACGGCACTCTACCAGGGCGAGATAAAGTGAGACTCTATCTCTAAAAAAAAAGATAATAATAATAATTGTGGAATGAATGGGTGTTAGAATAAATGATTGGTGGACAAATTGGTGGCACGTCGTTTTAGAGAAAAAAGCCCTAATCATTGTTCCTTCTGAGAGATTGTCCTGCCATAATAAAACTTGTAGCCGTTTTGTTTGTTTGTTTTGGTTTTTTTTGTAGAGACAGAATCCCACTTTATCGTCTTTGGTAGAGTGCCATGGCGACACACAGCTCACAGCAACCTCCACCTACTGGGCTTAGGCGATTCTCTTGCCTCAGACTCCCCAGTAGCTGGGACTACAGGCCCCTGCCACAACGCCCGGTTATTTTTCTGTTTTTGCAGTTCAGCCGAGGCCGGGTTTGAACCCACCTTCAGTATATGGGGCCGGTGCCCTACCCGATGAGCCTGTTTTTTGAGTGTTTTTGGAAACTCTGTATTCAAAAATACAGTATATTAACCTCCCACCCTTATCCTCTGGCCAACCAGCCTGGCAAGCCTTTGAACTTGCTGGGGCACATACCCCAAAGCAGCTTCACTTGATCTCAGCTGTTTTACCTCCATCCTGTTCCTGCTCTGTAAGACCGCTAAGGGTCAGCCAGCCTAGAACTACAATTGAAGTGACTGAAAACATAGCAAGAGGGGAGAAGGGTACATCCACCAAAAGTGCTTCATTGGCTTCCCTTCTGCAGGCCCCTGGGGGTGGGGGGAAGCATGGCTTAGAGCTTAGTGATTACTTTTTAATTCATGGACCACAATGTGCAGCTGGCTTCAGAGTTGGAGCCTTCACCAGCTGTGAGATCACGTCTGGAGGAAGGCACTCATCTACTTTAACCTACAGCGCTGTGATACTAGTAGGTGGGACCATATCTGAGATTTGGAGGGCTGCCACTGGTGCTCTATGTTGACCTGCTCCTTCTGGCCCAAGGGAGGATGTATTTAAAAACATTCTTATATTTAGATAGTTCAATAGAATGCTTTTTTTTTTTTTTTTTTGAGACAGAACCTCAAGCTGTCACCTTGGATAGAGTGCTGTGGCATTACAGCTCACAGCAACCTCCAATTCCTGGGCTCAAGCGAGTCTCTTGCCTCCGCCTCCCAAGTAGTGGGACTACAGGCGCCCGCCACAATGTCCCGCCATTTTTTGGTTGCAGCCGTCGTTGTTGGCAGGCCCGGGCTGGATTCTAACCCGCCAGCTCAAGTGTACGTGGCTGGCGCCTTAGCCGGTTGAGCCACAGGCGCTGAGCAGAATGCATTTTTTTTTTTTTTTTTTTGTAGAGACAGAGTCTCACTTTATCGCCTTTGGTAGAGTGCCATGGTGTCACAGAGCTCACAGCAACCTCCAACTCCTGGGCTTAGGCGATTCGTCTTGCCTCCTGAGTAGCTGGGAATACAG